>PVIY010013086.1:0-48397 GCA_004026745.1 Myrmecophaga tridactyla
CTGACAAAATTCAACATCCTTTCCTGTTGAAAACACTTCAAAGGATAGGAATAGAAGGGAACTTCCTCAACATAATAAAGGAAATATATGAAAAACCCACAGCTAACATCATCCTCAATGGGGAAAAACTGAAAACTTTCCCCCTAAGATCAGGGAGAAGACAAGGATGTCCACCATCACCACTGTTATTCACACTGTGCTGGAAGTTCTAGCCAGAGCAATTAGACAAGAAAAAGAAATACAAGGCATTAAAATTGGAAAGGGAGAAGTAAAACTCTCACTGTTTGTAGATGCTGTGATACTATATGTCGAAAACCCCCAAAAAATCCACAGCGAAACTACTAGCACTAATACATGAGTACAGCAAAGTGGGAGGTTACAGGACCAACACTCAAAAATCTGTTGTGGTTCTATACACTAGTAATGAACAATCTGAGGGGGAAATCAAGGAAAGAATTCCATTTACAATAGCAACCAAAAGAATAAAATTTTTAGGAATAAATTTAACTAAAGGACAAAAGACCTATACAAGGTAAACTACCAGAAATTGTTGAAAGAAATCAGAGAAGACCTAAATAGATTGAAGGGCATACTGTGTTCATGGACTGGAAGACTAAATATAGTTAAAATGTCAACTCTACCTAAATTGATTTACAGATTCAATGCAATACCAATTAAAATCCAAAAACCTTACTTTTCAGAAATAGAAAAACCAATAACCAAATTTATCTGGAGGGGGACAGTGCCCCGAATAGCTGAAAATATCCTCAGAAAAAGAAATGAAGTCGGAGGTCTCACACTACCTGACTTTAAGGCATATTATGAAGCTACAGTGGTCAAAATAGCATAGTACTGGCATAAAGATAGATATACTGACCCATGGAATCAAACAGTGCTCAGATATAGACCCTCTCATCTATGGACAATTGATCTTTGATAAGGCAGTCAAGCCACCTCACCTGGGACAGAGCAGACTCTTCAATAAATGGTGCCTAGAGAACTGGATATCCATAAGCAAAAGAATGAAAGAGGACCCATATCTCATACCCTATACAAAAGTTTTAACTCAAAATGGATCAAAGACCTAAACATTAGATCTAAGACCATAAAACTGTTAGAAGAAAATGTAGGCAAATATCATATAAATCTTATACTAGTACGTGGTTTCCTAGACCTTATACCCAAAGAAAGAGCACTGAAGAATGAAATAATAGGAACTCCTCAAAATTAAACACTTTTGTGCCTCAAAGAACTTCGTCAAGAAATTAAAAAGAGAACTTACACAATGGGAAACAATATTTGGAAATGATATATCAGATAAAGGTCTAGTATCCAGAATTTATAAAGAGATTGTTCAACTCAATAACAAATAGACAGCCAACCCAATTACAAAATGGGCAAAAGACTTGAACAGACATTTCTCAGAAGAGGAAATACAAATGGCCAATAGGCAACATGAAGAGATGCTCAACGTCCCTGGCTATTACAGAAATGTAAATCAAAACCACAATGAGATATCATCTCACACCCACCAGAATGGCCATTATCAATAAAACAGAAAGTGACAAATCCTGGAGAGGATGTGGAGAAAGAGGCACACTTATCCACTGTTGGTGGGAACATCAATTGGTACAACTGCGGTGGAAGGCAGTTTTACGATTCCTCAAAAAGCTCAATATAGAATTGCCATATGACCCCGTAATACCATAGTTAGGTATCTACTCAGAGGACATGAGGGCAAGGACACAGACATTTGCACACCAATGTTTAAAGCTGAAGGGATACAGATTGTGCAACAGGACTGAACGTAAAAACTCAGAAATGGACAGCACAATACTACCTAACTGTAATACAATTATGTTAAAACACTGAATGAAGCTGAATGTGAGAATGAAAGAGGGAGGAGGGCTGCAGGCACAAATGAAATCAGAAAGAAAGATAGATGATACAGACTGAGATGATATAACCTAGGAATGCCTAGAGTGTATAATGATAGTGACTAAACGTAGAAATTTAAAAATGTTTTTGCATGAGGAACAACAAAGTAATGTCATTACTGTAGGGTGCTGGAAATAGATGGTAATTAACATTTTAAAATTTTACCTTATATGTGAGACTAAAGCAAAAAATGTTTATTTGGTACAAAATTTATATATATATACATATATATATATATATATATTTAACATGGGCAGGCACCGGAAATCAAACCCGGGTCCTGTGGCATGGCAGGCACGCATTCTTGCCTGCTGAGCCACCGTGGCCTGCCCCCAAATTTATATTTTGACTAGTGCATTTCCTAATATAACTTATGTAGACAGCTTAATTGAACACCGTAAGTACATGGAACCTTGAGTAGAAATGAGATTTTGTTGGTATGTCCAGAGTGAGGTCCCGATAAATCCCAGAGTGATTTGAACAGTGAATAAAAAAGTATTTGCAAAGTCTCCTTTGGGAAATGGTGAAAACGGGGGGAAATTCAACTTCCCCAAGTTGAATTCTTGATATTCTCACAAGCAGTATGGACAACCAAAGCTATAGGCTGAGCCCCCAATCTTGAGGTTTGTTCATATGAAACTTAACCCCACAAAGGATAGGTCAAGCCTATGTAAAATTAGGCTTAAGAGTCACCCCCAAGAGAACCTCTTTTGTTGCTCAGATGCGGCCTCTCTCTCCAGCCAACACAACAAGCAAACTCACCACCCTCCCCCTGTCTGCGTGGGACATGACTTCCAGGAGTGTGGACCTTCCTGGCAACATGGGAAAGAAATCCTGGAATGAGCTGAGACTCAGCATCAAGGGATTGAGAAAATCCCTAGAATGACCTGAGACTCAGCATCAGGGGATTGAGAAAGCCTTCTCGACCAAAAGGGGAAAGAGTGAAATGAGACAAAATAAAGTGTCAATAGCTGAGAGATTCCAGAGTCGAGAGGTTATCCTGGAGGTTATTCTTACACATTAAATAGATATCACCTTGTTAGTCAAGATGTAATGGAAGAGGCTGGAGGGAACTGCCTGAAAATGTGGAGCTGTGTTCCAGTAACCATGTTTCTTGAAGATAACTGTATAATGATATAGCTTTCACAATGTGACTGTGTGATTGTGAAAACCTTGTGTCTGATGCTCCTTTTATCTACCTTATCAACAGACAAGTAAATCATATGGAATAAAGATGAATAATAGGGGGAACAAATGTTAAAATAAATTTAGAGTGAAATGCTGGTGATCAGTGAGGGGGAGAGGTGGGGCGGTATGGTCTGTATGTATTTTTTTCTGTTGTTTTTTTTTTTTATTTCTTTTTCTGAATAGTTTGCAAATGTTCCAAGAAATGATCATGATGATGAATATGCAACTATGTGATGGTATTGTGAATTACAGATTCACACGTAGAATGGAATGATGAAAAGTTATGAATGTTTGCATTTGTTTGGTGTTTTTTGGTATTTAAAAAAAATTAAAAATTAATAAAAAAAAATTGAGTTCAGACTACTCAATGGCTACCATGGAGGTGAAAAGGCAATGGTATGATATATTCAAGATCCTGAAAGAGAAAGTCTTCCAGCCAAAAATTCTTTATCCATCTAAGCTGTCCTTCAAAAGTGAGAGAAAGATTAAAAATTTCACAGATAAACAAAGGCTGAGAGAATGTGTCAACAAGAGACCTGCCCCACAAGAAAGACTAAAGGGAGTTCTATTGGCTGGAAATTAAAAAAAGACAGGAAAGGAGGTCTGGAGGGGGGCACAAAGTTAAAGAATAAAGAGAGAGAGAGAGAGGGAAAGGAATATATAAATCTGACAAACAACAACAACAAAAAACAAAGGACAAGATGGTAGATTCAAGAAATGCCTTTACAGTAATAACTTTGAATGTTAACCAACTAAACTCACCATTTAAAAGATACAGACTGGCAGCACGAATTTTAAAATATGATCCATGTATATGCTGCTTACAAAAGAATCATCCTGGACCCAAAGATACAAACAGATTCAAAGTGAACAGATGGAAAAAGATGTTCCATGCAAGCTGTAACGAAAAGAAAGTGGGAGGGCAGGTGATAGTGGTGCAGTGGCAGAGTTCTCGCCTGCCATGCCAGAGACCCAGGTTTGATTACCAGTACCTGCCCATGCAAAAAAAAAAAAAGAAAAAAAGAGAGCAGGAGTAGCTATAGTAATATCAGACAAAGAAGACTTTAAATGTAAAGATGTCATAAGGGACAAGTAAAGACACTGCACATTAATAAAAGGGACAATTCACCAAGAAATAACAATCACAAATGTTTATGCCCTTAATCAAAAAGGTGCTCCAAAGTATATGAGGCAAACATTAGCAAAACTGAAGGGAGTAATAGGCGTTTCAACAACAACAGTGGAAGACTTCAATACACCATGCTCCTCTATAGACAGAATAACCAGACAGAGGATCAACAAGGAAACACAGAACTTACACAATGTGATAAATGAATTAGATCTAACAAACTTATATTGCTCATTTCACTTCAAAACATTAGGATACACATTCTTCTCTAGTGCTCATGGAACATTCTCCAGGATAGATCATATCCTGGGGCACAAGACAGGTCACTGTAAATGTAAAAAGACTGAAATTATTCAAAGCCCTTTCTCTGACCACAAGAGAATGAACCTGGAACTCAATAACCATCAAAGAACTACAACTTTCATAAATACATGGAGATTAAATAACACACTCTTAAACAATCAGTGGGTCAAAGAAAAAAGTTGCTAGATAACTCACTACATATCTAGAGACAAAGGAAAACAAGAATACAACATTATCAGAACTTAAGGGATGCAGCAAAGGAGTTGCTTCCAGGAAACCTCTTTGGTTGCTCAAATGCAGCCTCACTCTCTCTGCAGTAAAGCCCAGCTCTGCAAGTAAAATCCTTATCTTTCTCCTTCATAGGACATGACACCCAGGGGTGAAAGTCTCCCTGTCAACATGGGATATGACTCCCAGGGATAAGTCTGGCCCTGGCACCATGGGATTGACAATGCTTTTCTGAAGGGTAAAAAGAAATGTAAAAAATAAATAAATAAATAAGTTCAAATAGACTTGAGAGGCTATTCTGGAAGCTACTCTTATGTAAGCTTCAGCTAGATATTGCTAAGTACCACGGTCTGCCAAACCCCAGGCAAAACCACTCCTGTTAACCCTAAAGAACACCTAGAGCTCTATCTGAAATTCCACAAAAGTTTCACATACTAAGATTACTTTCCAGAAACCTAAAACATCAGATAGGTTCCTAGAAGAGATAAGTCCTGAAACCCAGAAGGCACAGTCTCTCCAAGAACAATTCCATATTACTGACACTCCTTTCCAACATGAAAAAATTAGAATAGGCAGAGCGCAAATATCCCTAAAGATTGTGAGAATGATCAGAGGAAAAGGTGGAGTAATAACTGAGAAGACAATTTTTAGCAAATGAGAATACTTCTGAGTCATTATATTAACACTTCTTTTAGTCTCCAGTGTCTTAGAGCAGCTAGAAGGAAAAAACCTAAAATTGTGGAACAGTTAACACATACCCAACTCTGAAATCTCTTCTATAACAACTTGTTACAATGTATGTTGAAATTTAGTCCTTTTTTGCATATGTATTATATAATTATATTACATATATTCCATAATAAAAATATTTTTAAAAATCATATAAGAATCATAGTTCTTACAATTTAAAAAAATTATAACTAGCCAACCCAAGCAGATATTTTTAAAAATTTCGCCTTAAATTTCTCAATATCTCCACTTGACTATCATACAGGCAACTTGTTTAAACTTGGTATGTCCAATGACATATCTCATAGTTTAATGGTCCCATCCCCAAAGTAAATTCTTCACCTGGGTTGATCACTCTTGGCACTTACTTTCTCTTCACAAGCTAGTAGCCAATCCTATCCTAATTGCTTTTAAAAGCTCTCTTCAATCTATTTCTCTCCATTACACCCCTATCCAGCCTACCATTACCTTTCACTTAGAGAACTGTAACAGCTTAATTTATCTCTGTTCAACCTCTCTTTCCATTCCCCCACCATTCTCTGGTAGAGTCAGAAGCAGCATTAAACAGACACACACACACACACACACACACACACACACACACGTAGGCTCCTTCTATTTAAAATCATCAGTGATTTTTCTGTTGCTTTTAGGAAAAAGCAAAACATCCTATGACCTTCAAGGCCCTGCATGAACTGACTCATTTGAAGCCACTTTACTCTACCCATGCTCTAAGCTACTGGCCTTTCCCCCTCAGAACCTTCGCACATGATTTTCTTGGTCTGTGTCACTCAGCCTTTCACTCACCTAATTATTTTTACCTAGTTAATTACTATTCATATCTTAGAACTGAGATCCAACAGCACTACCCTGGGAAACTGTACTATCAGACCCCAGACTAGATTAAGTGCCCCACTCAGTCATTTTCAAAGCACCTGGTGCTTCTCCTTTGATGCACTCACTATATTCAAATTAAATAATAACTATTTCACCTACCAGACTGTGATCTAGGCAAGAACAAAGGTCAAGTACCATATTTATCTCATTAAATGATTTTTTCCTATGTACAGTGTGCTGTGCATATCATAGATTGAGTATGCATTCTGCATCAAAAACTAACCATCCAAGTGATTATGGGGATGAATACACAACTATGTGATTTTATTGTGAGCTACTGATTGTATACTTTGGATGGACTGTATGTATGTGAAGATATCTCAGTAAGAATACAAAAAAAAAGAGGAGAGGAAGTAATCCCAGATAGATGGGGCTTCCTGGTACCAGCAGAAAAGCAATGCTGTTGCAGGACTGCTTCCTCAATCCCACCTGAATATTTTAAGCAATGAACACACAACTGAACATCACCAGCATATAAGATGGCAAGTCACTGTGCCTGCAACTCAGAAGAAACAATGAACAGCAGATTTGGATCCCTAAGGACTAAAGATTTGGGAATTTTAAATACAAAATATAGAACAGATATGTATGACATAATTATAGAAATAAGGCGCAGTCAAAAGAAACCACTCTGCAAAAGACAATTAGGAAAAAAAGAAGACAATTAGGAATGAACAGATGGTTTCTTTTAGATGAGACTTCAAAAACTGAAAAATATAATGGTTGAAAACCATATCGAAGTAGCAAATTGCAAATGTAATTAACACCACTGAATTGTATACTTGAAAGTGGCTAAAATTGGAAATTTTATGTTGTATATGTTACCAAAATAATAATTTATAAAAATAAAAAAGAAATAGGGCGCATGGGTGGTTCAGTGGTAGAATGCTCGCCTTAAATGTGGGAGACCCGGGTTCAATTCCCAGACCATGCACCACCCCAAAATAAGTAAATAAATAAATAATAAAAGAACATGCAAAAAAAAAACCAAACCAAACAAACCATACACGCACAAAAAAACCAACTATCTATCCATCCACAGATCCATAAAACCTCATTAAGCAGTCATACCTAGGTCTCATCATCTCACATTTCCTTCAAATACTGTTGAAGGTCTTAAAGGAATTTACAGAGACGAAAGACATATCCTTAAAGAGAGAGTACACCATTTATTGTTTTTCATTTAAATATAATCAACTAAATGAGATACATGAAAAGTCAGAATATTTAAATAAAATCACAATGGAATTTTATCTGAGAACAGTCTACCCTACCTAAAGAATTTACATGGGCTAAAATGAAGTTGTTAAAGGATTGTACTGACCTGCAAATAAAATAATTGCTTTTATTAAACCACATTTTAAGAATATTGGGACGTTAGGGGTACTTCACTTGACCTACTGTGACATTCCACACAGCTGTGTTTTGTCTCTCAACTACACAAAATAACATTTCTCACACTAGATGTTATAGTTTGACAATTAAATAAAATAGGGATTATGCTTTAAAAATATCTCCAATAAGAGAAGAATAACGAATACATGTCTTTCTGGGGAGTGTAAAATCACTTAGGACAACAGTTTGGTAGTAACTTTTAAGATAAATACGCACCTACCCTATGACACAGCCATTCTTCTAGATATACACCCAAGAAAAATGAATGCCTAAACTCACAAAAAGACACATATAAGAGTATTTATAACAACTTTATTCGTAATAGCCAAAACTACCAACAATTAAAATATCTAACAACGGGAGAAACCATATACAAATTGTGCTATATTAATACAATGGAATACTATAAAATAAAACAATAAAAACACATATATACATACGCAACAACATGGATGAGTCTCAGAGTGAAAGAAGGCTGAGACAACAGAATACATAATGTTTGTATATTCAATTTAAGTGAAGGCCAAGAACAGATAAAATTAATCTATGGTGATGCAAGTCATCAAAACACTGGTTAGAGAGGATCTGGGAACATGAAATAAAAAGGGGCCCAAGGGAGCCTCTGGAGTGATGAAAAAGGTTATAGGAATATGTACATATGCGGAAATGTGTTAATCTGTTCATTTGAGATCTGTATACTTTATATTATGTAAACTACACCTTAAGAAAAAAATCAGTATAGGTTTTCCCATAAAAGCAAAAGAAGAAATAATGATAGAGGGGGAAATGATGTATTTGTCTATATGAAAATGTAAAACTTCTATATGAAACAAAAATCTTAAGAGAAAATTGAAAAGCAAATTACATAACTGGGATATAATTATAATTTACACGATAAAGGACTGATACCCTGAATATATACCTCACGATCTAAGTACATTTCACAAGAATAAGTACGCTTCAAACATAAAATTAACAAAGGATATCAATAAGCAATTCTCAAAAAATAAAACACTAACACACTGACTTAAATCCTGAGCAGTGATCTTAACCCAAGTGAATATATTGAGAAAGTGGACTGTAAACAAGGCCCAAAACCACCTTCAGCCAGAAGTTTTCAGCTATCCTACAAGGAGTCAGTCATTTCTTTTGTAACAAGTAGAAGAAATAAGACACTTGGATTTTCTTTTCTGACTCTCTCATAGTGGCATATGGCATTTTCCTAGTATAAATATGAAATTAAAGGATTTTTACTTCCCGTCACTAGCAGCAGCCAACCTTTGCCTGAGTCTAGGAGAATAGAGGCAGGTTGGAGTATTTAAATTAAAAATTAGCAAACTAGGAACAGTAGGGAATTTTTCAACCTGATAAAGAACATCAGTGGGAAGCCTACAGTTAACATCATATTTAATGGCAAAAGGCTGTATATATACTATCACTCTTGACAAAAAGGAAAGTGCATCCACTCTCATCACTTCTATTTTATTGGAGGTCCTAGCTAGTGCAAAAAGGCAAGAAAGAAATAGAAGCAACGCAGGTCAGAAAGGAAAATTAAAACTGTTTTTCTCCACAGAGGACATAATCATGCACACAAAATTTTCTGGAATCTACAAAAAAGCAACTAGAATGAATAAGCAAGTCTAACAAGGTCACAGGATCCACCGTTAATATATGAAAACAATTCTATTTTTTATATACAAGCAACAAAAATTGGAAAACAATTCTTTTACATAACATTAGAATAATATCAAAAAACATTTAAAACTTTGGGATAAATTTAACAAAGTATGTTTAAGGCCTCTATACTGGCAGTCACATCTATTCCTGAGTTGTAACAGTTCTTTCTAAATTCTAAGATGCTGAGCTCTTTGGTATAACCTGTCCATTCCCTGGAACTTCAGGTACCTGTGTGTCACCTAAGACTCAGAGCTAGAGTTCTGCAGTTCTGAAAGTCAGCATTATCCCATAAGGCGACTGTTTAAAAAGCTGAAAAAGAGCTCAGACTTCAATTAGAGATATAAATGAAGGAGATCTGGTTAGAACTACAGTAAATCAGACTAAAGGGTCAAGGATGATTTTTCTTTGTTTCTTACATTTTTTATTACAAAATATAACATATACAAAGCAAAGAAAGAAAAAATAATTTTCAAAGCACACTTCAACCAGTAGTTACAGAACACATCACCAGAGTTTCTCATGAGCTACCATTTTACCATCTCAAATTTTTCCTTCTAGCTGCTCCAAAACACTGGAGGCTAGAAGGAATATTGGTATAGTGATTCAGTAGTCATACTCATTTGTAAAATTCTATATTCTAACTCCTCCTTCTTCTTTGATCCTTTTGCCAAATTTATAGGGATCTTTAGGCAATGCCCATTCTGACTTTTTCATCTTGAGGAGGAGTGTTAACACTAAAGGATAGGGGGCTGTAATTAACTGATAATCTTGGAGATGCCAGTCCCTCTGGGTTTTAGGATTTATCTGATCTAGGAACCCTCAGGGAATTATAGGTTAAAGGATGATGATGGCTGTGTTTTAAAACTTCAACTTCTACATGAGACCAAAGGAAGAGATGTTTATTTGGTGCGATATTTATATATTCTGTAGCACACGAATTTATCCTCTATGGTCAGTTTATTCAAACACCACAATTACATGGTTGTGTACAAAAAGTACAAATACTTCCTTGAATAGGAAGTAAGATCTTTTTGGTTTGCATGTGTTAGTGTGATACCCTGATACATTCCAGAGAAATTCAGGCAGAGAATAAAAAAATATTTGCAAAGTCCCCTGGAGGGACTGGGAAAAATGTGGAAATATTAAATTTCCCCACCTGGAGAATTTGAGATATTCTCACAAGCCCTAGGGACCACCAATTTAACATGCCAAGCCCTTGATCTTGGGGCTTGCCCTTATGAAACGTATTCCTTCAGAGGAGAAGCTAAGCCTGTTTATAATTACACCTAAAAGTCAACCCCACAGAACCTCTCTTGTTGCTCAGATTGTGGCCTCTCTCTCTAAGTCAACTCAGAAGGTAAACCCAATGCCCTCCCCTCCCCCATGGGACATAATTCCCAAGGGTATAAATCTCCCTGGCAATGTGGGACATGATTCATGGGGATGGGCAAGACCCTGGCATCGTGAAATGGAAAAAGGCTTTTTGATCAAAAGGGGAAAGAGATATGAAACAAAATAAAGTTCCAGTGGCTAAAAGATTTCAAATAGACTTGAGAAGTCATTCTGGAGGTTATTCTTATGAATTATATAGATATCCCTTTACAGTTTTTAGTGAATTAGAATAGCGAGAAGGAAATACCTGGAAATACAGCTGAACAGTACTCCAAAAGCCTTGATTTTTTAAGATGACTGTATAACTATATAGCTTTTAAAGTGTGACCCATGTGACTATGAAAACTCTGTGACTGATATCATTTTAACCAGTGTATGGACAGATGAGTAAAAAAAATAAGGACAATAAATAATAAGGAGTCACAAGGGGCATGGGATGTTCTGGGTGTTCTTTTTCATTTTTATTCTTATATGCATGTTTAAAAAAATAATGAAAATGTTCAAAAATTGACCGTAATGACTAATGCACAACTACATGATAATACTGTGAACTACTGACTGTACACTTTGGATGATTATTGGGCATGTGAATATACCTCAATAAAATTCCATTTAAAAAAAGATTTATTTACTGAAAACTACAAAACACTGCTAAGAAAAATGTAAAAAAACCTGAATAAATGGGAACAAATACCAAGTTCATGGATTGGAAAAGGTGAAATTGTTAACATGCCTGCCACTTTTCTCCAGTCTGATCTATAGATTTCACGAAATACCAACAAAAATCCAAGACATCTTCTTTGTAGAAACTGACAAGCTAATTTCAAAATTTATATGGCCATGCCAAGGAAATGGCCAAAGCAATTTGAAAGAATAACAAAGCTGAAGAACTCATACTATCTAATTTCAAGACTTTTTATAAAACTATATAATCTGGACAGTGTGGCACTGATGTAAGGGAACATCTATAGATCAATGGAATAGCATAGAGTCCAGAAATAGACCCATACATATAGTCAACAGATTTTCAACAAATCTGCCAAAATAACTGAATGGGAAAGATAATCTTTTCAACAAATGATGCTAGGAAAAAAACTAATGGAAAACAATTAATTTCAACCCATATCTCACACAATATGCAAAAAGCAATTCAAAACAGATGCAAGACCTAAATGTAAAAGCTAAAACTACACATCTTCTAGAAGAACATATTTGCAGTCTTGGATAAGGCAAATATCTTTTAGATATGACACACATAAAAAAAAACATCAAAGAATAAATTGATAATCTAGACTCCAACAAAAAAGATACTGCTTTTGAAAGACATCATGAAGAACATGAAAAAGCTAGCCACAGACTGAAAATAATACTTTCAAAAGTTTTATCTGTCAAAGGACTTGTAAAAGAATATATAAAGAACTCTTACAATAATAATAAAAAGATAGTGTGTTGATGAAGATGAGGTGCAACTAGACCTCTCACACATAGGTGGGAGAAGTGTAATATGGTGTACAATAAATTCAGAAAACAGTCTGGCGATTTCTTAAAAAGTTAAACACACATATATGTATGACCTGTCTATTCCTCTCCTAGGTATTTATCCCAAAGAAATCAAAACAAATACTCACACAAAGACTTGGATAAGAATGTTCATAGACACTTTTATTTAAAATAGTTGCTTTATTTAGATAACCCAAATATCTACCTATAGGTGAATGGATAAACAAATTGTATGTTCATACAACTGAATACCACTCAACAATAAAAAGTAACAGACTACTGATACAGGCAACAATATGTATGAAGTTCAAAGACATTATGCTGAGCAAAAGAAGCCAGACTTTATCTACTCTAAAGAGTAGATAGCTATGATTTCACAAAAACAAATTTATATTGCTAGATAGAAAATTAGTAGTTACTTCAGGCTGGTGCTGGAAGAGATTTGAGTGTAAGGGTGCAAAAGAGAACTTAGGATGGGGGATGAAAATGTGCTGAATTGGGAACAGACCTGTAGGCTGGCTGACTGTTTATCTAAATAAAGCTTTATTTGCACAGGCATTTTTATCTGTTTATGTATTGTCTATAGCTGTATTTATACTGAAAGAGCAGAACTGAGTAATTGTAGGAGAGATCATGGCCTACAAAGTCTAAAATATTTCCTATGTGTCCACTTATAGAAAATGTTTGCTTACAGCGATTCTATAGCTATATCTTACATGGGTCTATGGGATTACAAGGTTGTATCAATATGTCAAAACGTATTAAACTGTACATTTAAAATGGAAATATTTTATTGTATACAAATTACACCTCAATAAAATTGATTTAAATGGAACATGTTCTTTGAAGAGGAGATATCATGATATAAAAACAAAAAACTAGTCCCAGGAATTAGAAAAAAAAGCCTATAAGGCAAAAGAAACAAAACTGGGTTTATAAACAAACATTAAGAACTGAAAACATCTTTTTAGATATAGCTCATTATATCTATTTTTTGGACTAGAATATCATCTTCATTACTATAAGTTGAGCAGAAAATGTAATTTTAGTCAAAGTCTATTAAAGGCAAGATACTCAATGTGATTGTGGTCTCTACTAACTCTCTTTCCACTCCCCTGTTTTAGTTTGTAAAAACTGCCAGAATGCAATACACCAGAAATGGAATGGCTTTTTAAAAAGGGAATTTATTAAGTTGCAAGTTTACAGTTCTAAAGCCGTGAAAAAGTCCAAACTAAGGCAAGACTATAGAAATGTCCAAACTAAGGTATCCAGGGAACAATACCTTGGTTCAAGAAGGCCAATGACTTTTGGGGTTTCTTTCTCAGCTGGAAAGGCACATGGAGACATCTGCTAGCTTTCTCTCCAGGCTTCTTCAACAAATTCCCCAGGGGCATTTTCTTCATGCATCGCCAAAGATCTCTGGCTGTGTGGGCTCTGTTGCTCCTCAAGGCTCTCAAGCTTTGTCCAAAATGGTTCCCTCTTAAAGGGCTCCAGTAAGCAACCTCACTTTGAATGTGTGGACACATCTCCATGGAAACCATCTAATCAAAAGTTACCACCCACAATTGGGTAGGTCACATTTCCATGGAAACAATAAAAAAGATCCCGCCAAGCAATACTGAATGAGGAGTAAAGGACATGGCTTTTCTGGGGTGCAGAACAGATTCAAACTGGCACCCTCACCCCCACCTCCTACCATCCCCTACCTCAATGACCTGGCCCACCTGAAGGGAATAAACACTTGAGGGAACAGACAAATACCAGCTGCCTCCTATTTTCACCACAGAGAGGGATAAAAAGAAGGAATCTAATGCTTAATCCTAATTCTCAGAGAAGCTGCTATAGTAAATTTCTACTTCGTTTCCCGCCCCCCCCCCCATGGGCAGGCACTGGGAATCCAACCCAGGTCTCTGGCATGGCAGGCAGGAACTCTGCCACTGAGCCACCATGGTCCATCCCCTACTTCATTTTTAATGGGAACTTTTGTAAATAAATGAGTTTTATAATACCATATTTGATCATTTTGAAATTGTCGTTTTTATGCAATAAAACCACAATAATTAAAACCCAAAAAAGTAAAAAAGAATTCTGGAGGACATTTGTTAGAACTTAATCATAAAACCTGGCTAAAATGGATTATGAACAACTTACGATGACTGTTTATCAACAAATGTATGATTTCTAATCATCAAAAGAAAACTCAAATAACTGATATTTAGAATGATAAATTTCATACAGTAACTGATAAATTTTTTAATTACTGAGTGCTGAACTATAAGGTGACTTAGAAAGTAAAGCCATGGTATATACACATTAAAACTTCAAATCCGAATCCAATCTTCAATTGCCTATGCTTATTTGTTATTAAGACTATATTTTGGTAGGAAATCATTTTTTGGTTCATTTGAGAAACACATGCAGAAAATATGTGGGAAAGAAATACAGCCCTGCAAATCTGTTAAAGGCAAAATACTTAATTCCAATTAAATTAAAGCCTCAGTTACAAGGCTTTAAGGAGACTAAGCAAAAAAGTGTATCTGTGGTTGAAAAGAGATCTCTCTCAATAAGAAAGCTCCACTACAACTATAATGAGATTGAAACTGTAGCAACTAGTTTTTTTCAGGGTATGTGTCTTATTCTTTTTTTATTTATTTTGATTATTTTATTTTTTTTGCATGGGCAGGCACTGGGAATCGAACCCGGGTCTCCAGCATGGCAGGCTAGAACTCTCTGCCTGCTGAGCCACTGTGGTCCGCCCTCTTATTCTTACTAAAATACAAATTTTAATGCATGTATCAATTAATGAAATAATATTAATACAAAGAAGTCCCTCCTTGAAAGACATATAATATTATTAATAAATAATATGAAGAACTCCTTCACTGAAAGACACTTTTCTAATGGCAAATATAGAATAATTTCAGACCTACCCCTGCCAATACATAACTATCTTCAAAGTTCATTTCAGACAAGATTTTAAGTATTTTACAGCAAGTTCCTTTTGATAATTCTGAATTCTAAATGGCATATACCATTGTTAAAATGTGACAAAAAGCAAAGACATGGACAGGAAACTAAGTAAAAAGAAAGTATAGTAAAATCCTATAAGAAAAATGTTTTTGAAAAATTTTTAACCTCCATTTGCTATGATTCCCCCTATCCCACAAGTCACATAACAACTGGCTTCCTCTTGCCACTCTTCTTCATACTGTCTTCATCTACTAGGCACATAATTCAAATAAACAAACCTTCTTCAGAATTTCCATGGTATGTTAAACATTTTATCACAGACAAAATGGTGATGAATACAAACCCCTAAGCTGAAAGGATTCTCTTATTGGAAGGGGTATCCCACAAACGAGCAGCACTCTACAATAGAGCACTTTGGGAGTTCAGAGCAAGAAGTACTAAGGAGAGCCTGGAGTTGGAGAGGGAAGTCTTCCTTCAATGAGTGGCAGTGGAGCGCAGTCAAAATGCATACCCAGCTATGAATTACAACTAGACAGAATGGTATAAATTTCAGAATGTATCAAAATGCAGATTCTGGGTCCTACCCCTACATTTTTTATTCAAATAGGACCCAATAAATTGCATTTATAGGGCGGGTAATGGTGGCTCAGTGGCAGAGTTTTGCCTGCCATGCCAGAGACCCAGGTTCGATTCCTAGAGCATGTCCATGCAAAAAAAAAAAAAATTGCATTTATATCAGCTGACATTATATTTATATGTTCTTGGCCTAGTACCACACTATGAGAATCACTGGTTTATGTAGATATTCAAGGTCTATCTGGAGAATCCTAATTAATTTTCTGTGGGTGGTTAGAGTACTGGTTGGCATTAATTATTAAGTTCTCTTTTCTGTAGAGATATTTCCATTACATTAGCTTACTTTGCTTCTTTTAAGGTAGGCTACATATATTTTACAAATCATGACTACCAGAATAAGAACAAGCAATACTAATTGTGATGGTCAGGTTCATGTGTCAACTTGGGCAGCTTGTGGTGCCCAGCTGTCTGGTCGGGTAAGCACTAGTCTGTCTGTTGCTCTGAGGACATTTCATAGACTTAAATCATGACCATGTTGGCTGCATCCATAGCTTACAGCTAAGGGGAGTCTGTTCTGCAATGAGTGATGCTTAATCTAATCACTGGAAGGCTTTTAAAGTGGATTTAGAAGAGATAGCCAGCCGCTCCTGAGAGTTTGTTGAGGACCTTCATTGGAGCTGCCAGCTCGTGGCCTGCCCTACAGAGTTTGGAATCTTCCATCCCCACAGTTGCATGAGACACTTTAGTAAATTTTACATTTACGGATATCTCCTGCTGATTCTATTTCTCTAGAGAACCCTAGGTAATACAACTAACACAAAAAACATTAGAGTGTAATAAATTTCATTTTGATTATGTAAAATATATTAAAAATACAACAATTTCTTCTAACTACTGGACCTAGGGCATTTTAAAACAAAGTTTAAAGCTTTCATAAACTAATTATCTTAAATTTACTTTTTAAAAGTTCAAGTGTTGAATCACAATTATTTGTTCTAAAGCACCAACAAAGATTAAGTTGTTGTCATCAGTACTTTAATATTAGTTTAGCTGCATCCTTAAATTGTAAAGACATTTCACAAAACAAAACAATGGTTTTGTCTACAGTATTTTTATGCTCCCAAAGAAAACCCATTCATAGGAGACTGGATAACAGTTGGGTGTTTTTTTTTTTGGTTTTTTTTTTGACAACAGTTTTAACCAAATTTATTCAAATCAGTTCTGAAAGACAAATAGTAACAAGAACCAGTTCACAAATAATAGACTAGAAAGGTATGGGAATGATATATAAGTAGAGTCTGCTTCAAAGAGAAATTGTTTATTTTTAGCTTCCCTAAGTTATATGATAAATTAACTTCCTTATGAAAGCACATCAATATTTTGGATGGGCGAAGAAGGATGCATTATATATCAGCATGTTATCTTTGCCCCAAATGTTTATTTCCTTAACCAAATTATGGATTTCCAGACGTATAAGGTTTCACTTCCGGCACTTCTCAACTTTCAATACTTGGGTTCTTAAAAAACATTGCATTATAACCAAATAATATAACTAAATACCTTGTATACAGGAAATTTATAATAAACTGATACAAATTTCTACTTTGCTAACTTTGATTCAAAATCTCTGCCCTAACTGAAGAAATGCTGACTCTTGATTTCCCACCTCAAATCTGTAAACTCCTTGGCAATGACTCTTTTATCTTTGAATTCTCAACCTGCAGCATACAGTAATCATATCTTTGTTAAAGTAAAAGTTAATAAATTCTCAGTGGCAGAATTCTTGCCTACCACGACAGAGACCTGGGTTCAATTCCCGGAGCCTGCCCATGGCAAAAAAAAAAGTTAATAAATCACAGGAGGAAGTCACAAATTTATGAATCTAAAAATCCTTCTATCTTTACTATATAAATTTGTTATTGGTTAACATCACCTTTTCAAATCCTAACCAGCAGTTCCAGTTTTCACATCACTGATTAAATGATCTAATCTAATCAGAAAATGTTAGAAAAATATTATGCAGATCCACTTGAGAAAAAAAAGACATGTTTTCAAATGTTCTTTAAACTATAGCATCACATTTACTAGTGGAAAAGAAGTCCATCCGCTAGTTCTAGATACTGCTTTACCAAACTTTTCACAACCATGAAAACTTGATGTGCTTGTGAATTATTATTTGGGATGCTGGGGTGGGGGAGGGGCAGGGCAGGATAGAGAACACTTGGAAACAATTGTGGGTTTTGGCAGCGGCAAGTGTAAAGTTTCAGCTCCCAGGAAATTACTAGTTGCCAAAAAAATCCCAGGATTCTAACAACTGATTCTGCTGTTATAGTAACCATAGAAGTTGTTTTTCTGATGACAAAATCTTTCAAGTTTCTTACTTAACACTATGGAGTAGAAAGTCGGTGTGTTTACAAGATGCATTTGAGCCTAAAAATTATATGTATGCCATAAATCATCTTCTTAATACCAATATTATCATTCTTATCACAATTCATTTAGTAAACGAGAAAGTTCTGCAAAATACAGATAACTGCAAAGTTCTGTATCCAGCAACAAATTACCCAGGATTTCCATCCACACTGTGGTCAGTCTTCATTATATCTAGAAGACTAGATATAATGATCTGGAAGACTTTTTTTTAAAAAATGTATGAATGCACAAAGAATCCCCTGAATATACTGATAAACTATGCAACATATATGCCAGCAGGTAGGTCAGCAGTCAGGGGTCATTACAGAGTGTGCTGGCACAATAGTATATTCACAAGTAGCACAAAACACCCAGGTGAAGCTCACAAGTCATTTTAGAGCTTAGACTCCATCCTCCTCCAGTGGAAGCAGAAGTATCAACATGTTATGCTTACCTTAAAAGAGAAAATGGACATGTAAACACGACTGAGCAGAAAAAGCAAGCTCTGAGATATAAGTTGTAAGAAAAGGTATGCTCTCGAGTCTTTTTTTTAAAAAAAATTGTTATATGCAAAATTCTAAGACGGCCCTGAACATTCCCATCCATGGTGCACACACGGTTAATAATCCCCTCCTTATGAGAGTAGGTGGGACTATAGATAAGATGCAGTTCCCTCCCCAAATTAGGTTATGTTATATGACAAAGGTGAGGGTATTTTGCAGATGCAGTTAAAGCTCCAAATCAGTTGGCTTTGATTTAATGAAAAGGGAGACTGACTACCCTGGGTGGCCTTGAAGGAAAAGATTTAAAGTGTGAGAGTTCTCTTGTTGGCTTCGAAGAAATAAACTGCCATGTTGTGAAAGGGCTTCAGTGGGGACCACACGGCAAATTCCTAACAGCAGCCTCTAGAAGCAAAGAGCAATCCCCAGCCAACAGCTAACAAGAAATTGCAGACCTCAGTGGTAACAGCCACAAGGAGATGATATCTGTCAACAGCCACGTGAGCTTAGAAAAGGACCCAAGTTTTAGAAAAGATTGCAGCCCCAGATGACACACGGACTACTGCCTTGTGAAACAGTGACCAGAGAACCAAGCCATGCTCTGCCAAGATTTCTGGGCTACAGAACTATGAGATAATAAATATTCATTGTTTTAAGCCACTGTTTGTGGTAATTTGTTACACAACAACAGAAAACTAACAGTTATTTAAAGTACCTCCTGATGTTCCCCTAAGTGAGTCTATTGTCACTTGGATGAAATTGTTTTAATGGGGTGGAAATATTGGATAAACTGGTTAAACAGTCTTAAGTAATATTAGATGTATGACTTCAGATCTGGGAATAATCAAAATAATAGAAATAAGTTTTTAAAATTTCATAACTCGGGCAGGCCACGGTGGCTCAGCAGGTAAGAACACTTGCCTGCTGTGCCCGAGGACCCAGGTTCGATTCCTGGTGCCTGCCCATGTAAAAAAAAAAAAAAATTTCATAACTCTTCTAATATTTACTGACTCACAGGCTAGATTTTACCTGGAAAACACCTCGAAAATTATCTGGTCCAACTACCTCATTTTCTAGATAAGACAGAGAGGGAGTTGACTTACCCAGGCTCACAGAGTCCTAAGCAGGGGAACAGAAGCTAGAGCCCAGTTCTTCCAGCACATTTAACTGTTCCCACAAGAGTGTCTACTGGCCTCTTCTTACATATTTAATAGTTGGGGATTGACTGTGGAGGGAGGGGGAGAAAGATCTCTCTATTTTTCTTTCCCACTCCCTCTCTCGCTCTCTTCTTCTCCTATCACATTAAAATGCCTGCAATTTAAATACTACATGCATTCAAAAAGCAGGGTTTAAAACAAATATTTAAAAGGGTTCAAAGCCTAAAAGTAGCACAAAGGAAATCAATGGTGACGTTCAATCAGTACTATAATAATGTTTTCCATTCATTTGAAATTTTAAGTGGTGGTTTTTGTTTTGTTTTGCTTGTACAAGCAAGATGTTTTTATTTTTATGAAGAAAAACAACGGCTAATCTAGAACCTCATGTGCCAGATTATGCTTACTTCTCATTGCCCAGAAGTTGTCCTCTGGCCACTCCTTCCTCAGAGGGAGTACTACACTGACACTCCCTCAGTGTTAAAATTGGGTTCTTTTGCTGGGAAAGAAGGGAAGACTGAATCCGGTTTAGGTAAATCCCTATAACTAGCTAGATTAAATTCTAGCTATTCTTTTAGCTGCTAATAAGGTACCGAAATAAACTTGGGGTATACTTGAATTTTCCATAAGGGGAAACTTTAAGAATCACTATTCATTGTTTAATAGGTCCAGTGCTATGCAATGAGAAAGATCATTAAAAAATATGTTTTTTTAAATCACAATCAACTTTCTTTTTTGTGAAAAAAAATGTATATACAAAAAAGGAATAAATTTCAAAGCACATAACAACTAGTTATAGAGCAGATTTCAGATTTTGGTATGGGTTACAATTCCACAAATTTAGATTTTTACTTCCAGCTGCTCTAAGACACTGGAGACCAAAAGAAATATCAATATATTGATTCAGTACTCATATGCATTTGTTAAACTTCTCTGGATAACTCCAACATTGATCTTTCTCTCACTCTTAATGGGTATTTGGATTATGCTCATTCTAACTTTTTCATGTTGGAAGGGGCTGTCAATAATACGGAATAGGGTGATGGAACTAGTTTGTGTTCTGGAAAGGCTGACCCCTCTGCATTTCAAGGCTTATCTGGTCTAGGACCCATCTGGAGGTTGCAGACTTCTAGAAAGTTATCCTAGCACATGGAACATTTGTAGAATCTTATATAACGCCCTAGGTGTTCTTTAGGATTGACAGGAATGGTCCTGGTTGGGGGTTGGCAGGTTATGACAGGTAGCAAGGTCTAGCTGAAGCTTGCGTAAGGGTCACCCCATAGCCTCTCGACTCTATTTGAACTCTCTCAGCCACTGGTACCTTATTTGTTATATTTCTTTTTCCCCTTTTGGTCAGGATGGCATTGTTAATCCCATGGTGACAGGGCCGGACTCATCCCTGGGAGTTATTTCCCATGCTGCAATGGAGATTTACACCCCTGGATGTCATGTCCCAAGTACTGGGGAGGACAATGATTTCACTTACAGAGTTGGGCTTAGAGAGAGAGAACGGCCACATGTGAGCAACAAAAGATGTCCTCTGGAAGTAACACTTAGGCATACAAAGAGGTAGGCTAAACTTTTCCACTACATACATAAGCTTCACAAGAGCAAGCCTCAAGATCAAGGACGTGGCCTATTGATTTGGGTGTCCCTAATGTTTGACACAGTATAAGGGGTTTCCCCAGTGGTAAAGTTTAATAGTTCTAAATTTTTTCTCCCATCCCTCAAGGGACTTTTTCCAGTACTTTTTGTTTATCTGCTTAATATACTCCAACATGTATCCAGGCATTACATTAAGCTATGCAGGATTAAAGGCTCTCGTTGTTATTCTGGACTCCCTGTGTTTCGATTGCTTAAATGATCTATCCAGGAGGTTGAGTTAGATTATGTGGCTATAGAAAATTTAGGTTCTGGACAACATAAATATTTTTCCTTTGGTCTCAAAGAGGAGATGAGGTTCTAAAATATAGACGCTATCTTCCTTACCCCTTAATTACCTTAATCCTCACCTGATCAGCTTTGTTCTTATCTCTAAACACCAGGTTATACAAAAATAAAACAGCCTCTCAAAATCCAGAAATAACAATTATTACTCCAGGCTAAATGTGACTGCTCTAAGAGGTTACTATCTAGGCCCCTGTTTTCTTATAAGTATTTTCTAAACGAGGCCATATAATATATGCTCTTTTGTTTCTGGATTATTTTCCCTCACCAAATGTCCCACAGGCTCATTCACAATGCCGCATGCCCCATAACTTCATTCCCTTTTGTAGCAGCACAATATTGATCATATATATACAAACACCATTGTTCTCCAATCTACTTCTCAGTCAGGGCTTCCTTCAGCCACCTGCATTCATTGGGCATCATGTATAATGTCCAAAGTCAACAGTCCATCAACATTCTCAATTTTAGATAATTGTAATGTTTCCAAGAGAAAGATAACCAATAAACACACCCTCATCAAACAGAAAACCTAAACCTCCCCTTAACTCTTGTCCCTCCCCCCATTATTTACTCCTGAAGTTGTTGTGGTACTGTTCATGTTTTCCTACTAAACATAGTCCACAGCATGCAACAGCAGTTTTCTCACTATATCCTGAACCTATATACTCTTTGTACAAGACTGATACCTTTGCAGTAGTTCATGCAAGAATTTATTTACATTTATAGTGTTAATCAGTGGGACACATGGGTCTATACAACCCCTTTCAATCATGTTCACCTTGAATATTACAATGTTACTTATAGACCTACTACTAGTGAACTGCATTCACTTCTATCTATTCCCTTGTATTTAAGTTCAACCTCATTAGCTAACCATTCATCCATCTCTAGCTTCCATGTATCTGTAGGTCCTCTATATTCTGTATTATAAGCCTATGATTTCACCTTTACCATGGTCAGAAAAGTGGAATCACACAGTATCTATTCTTTTGTGTTTGGCTTATTTCACTCAGCATTATGTCCTCAAAGCTCATCCATCTTCTCATGTGCTTCAGGCCATCATTTCGTCTTACTGCTGTATAACATTCCATCGTATGTATATACCACATTTTGTTAATCCACTGGTATGTTGATGGGCACGTGGATTGTTTCCATCTTTTGATAATTGTGAATAATGCTGCTATAAATATTGGTATGCAAATGTCTGTTTGTGCCACTGCTTTCAGCTTTTCTGGGTATATACTGAGTAAGTGGTATTGCTGGGTCATAGGGCAACTCGATACTTAGTTTCCAAAGGAACTGCCAAACAGCTTTCCACAGTGGCTGCACCATTATACATTCTCACCAGCAGTACATAATTGTCCCAATTTCTCCACATCCTCTCCAAGAAAGAAATACATTTTAATTCTGATGTGGTGGAGACTGATTGCTCAGGTTCTTAACCAGAGACAAACCCAGAGAACATGTGTGAATATCTGGAGCCATTTGTGGTTGTCACAACTGAGGAGAGTGATTTACTACTGGCATCTATTGTGTAGGGGCAAGGGATAATGCTAAACATCCTGCAACTCACAGGAAAGCCCTCCACAACAAAGCATTATCCGGTCTCAAATATCTATAGTACTGAGGTTGAAAGACCCTACTTTAAAGCACCACAGTTATCCCTTTTTATCCTTGCTGACCCCTGTGCACTGGGATTGTGCTGTTACGTACAGAAGGCAGAGCTCTACCACATCCTATTTTTCTTTAGCTTACGCTTAAATATAGGCTATTTTTCACCTCTTATTTTCAACAAGCTGTAAACGGCTAAAACAGCACAGACCTAAATGCAAAATGATCCTTCTGATAGACAAAACCGAAACACTGTTAAGTGTCCTTGATTTTAACAAATACATGTTTTATACATTTATCAAAAATTGGCAACCTCTGAGTGAAGGGCTTCTGGAACACTTTAACACACAGCTCATAATCACTGCCAAGTCTAAACCACTCATAGCAAAAAATATCTATACGACTCAACCAAATGATATAAATGACTGAAGTGAGGAAGGTGAAGAAACAGCAAGTGGAAGACTCCTATGATCTGGAAAGCACAGGTTCCAGCTAAAGACGCAGCTGCTACTCAGCTCTAGACAATGTTGCCATGCAGGAAAGTGAGCCCAATGTTAACAGATATTCAAAGTTTTTATATAAAATTTGGATATCTGGAGTTTTATAGGAAACCACGGATTTTTTTTTAATGCTATGTGGTGGAGTCACATTTCATTATTTTTCCATGTGAGTATCCCATTATTGCAGTTTACCATTTGTTGAATTTTTGTTTGTTTTTTGGGAAGTGCATGGACCAAGAATCGAATCTGGGTCTCCTGCATGGCAGATGAGAATTCTACCACTGAACTACCCTTGCACCCCTGAAACTACTAAATTTTAATGTGCTAGATTACTAAAAAAAAAAGTTATGGGTACAACATTTTGGACCACTTTTTGAAATTTATGATCTTGAAATTATAATAAACGGAAATTACCAGGCTCCAAATAGGCGAAATTCGGGTTGTGTATTTGTAATCCTTAACATTATGGCAAGTAAAATTACACTTCAAAGCACTTAGTATGTAAATTAACTTCAAATTTTACTTTGTTTTAAAACAAGATCCTTAGCAATAATAAATTCAGAGAAATAGTCAAATTTGAGCTTACTTAAAAAAAAAAAAAAAGCCACCCCGATACAGTCTCAAACATGAGGGATTCCCAAGTCAAAAGGCAAAGCCCTTGATCTTGAGGCTTGCGCTTGTGAAGCTTATGTATGTACCAGAGAAGCTAAACCTACCTATAGTTATAGCTAAGATTTACCCCCACAGGACTTCTTTTGTTGCTCAGTTTGGCCTCTCTAAGTCCAACACTACAAGGAAAACCATTACCCTCCGCCCTACATGAGACATGACAATCAGGGGTGAAAGTGCCTCTGGCAATGTGGGATATGACTCCCAGGGATAAGCCTGCCCCTGGCATCATGGGATTGACAACGCCTTCCTAGCCAAATGGAGGAAAAGAATTGTAACAAATAAGGTATCCGTGGCTGAGAGAGTTCAAACAGAATGGCAAGGCTACTCTGGAGGCTACTCTTATGCAAGCTTCAGCTAGATACTACTATTTACCATGGTTTGCCAAACCCCAACCAAAATCATTCCTATCAATCCTAAAGAACACCTAGAGCTCTACTGGAGAGTCTACAAAGGTTCCGTGCACCTATTACTTTCCTGAAATTTACAACCTCCAGATGGGTTCCTACACCAGATAAGTCCTGAAACCTAGAGGGGCCAGCCTCTCCAGAACATCAACTAGTTCCATTTTCCTATCCCATATTATTGACACCCCTCTCCAACTTAAAAAAGTTAGAATGGGCATAGCCAAATACCCCTAAACACTGGGAGAAAAATCAAAGGAGAAGTTATAACAGAGAAGATAGGATTTAACAGATGAGTATGACTGCTGAGTCATTAAATTGATATTTCTTTTAGTCTCCAGTGTCTTGAAGCAGCTAGAAGGAAAAACCTAAAATTGTGGAACTTTAACCTATACCAAACTCTGAAATCTGTTCTATAACTAATGGTTGCAGTGTGCTTTGAAATTTATTGCTTTTCTTATGTATGCTATTTTTCACAATAAAGAAATAGATACCTCTAAAAAAATTTTTAAAGTAAAATCCAATTTTCATATCTAATAGGAGTTTTGCTATTTGCTCTTCTTCATGAACCCTTTTTCCATTTCAGAATCAAATACTCGAGAAAAGAATGTGTTTTGACATTTTATGCTTACAAGGTAGAAAACTGATGCAATATTATTACAATTTAGAGATGAAAAGGACTTTAAAGTATTTTAGGCACCACTATTACCTGATTTGCTTAGAAACCTAAACAAAATCTAATTTAAAAACAGAATTTTTAACTGGGTTGGGAAAAAGAACACTGCACACACAGAGAAGCATAAATTAAGCTTAAGTGTCTTTAAAACAGATGCTAAAATAAAATGTGTCATCAACATTTTAAAGAGCTAAAAAAAGTCAATATTATTCTACTACATCTACTTTTTTATTGTGAAAGTGTCTATCAATCTATTACATTTACCTGTCAACTGATACATTCTGTATGAAGCCTCTGAAACGATATTTAGAGAGTTTATTTACAATATTGAAAGCAGATGTTTCTGTAAATCTTACAAGTAATCACAGGCTCCTTAGACTCACAACAAACATGTATTTCAAGATAAACAGAAGCCCATTTTCTTCAAAAGCAATTGTTAATTTTCAAAAAAATTATTTAAAAACATACATTCACAGTTTTTACAATATTGACTCCAAACCAAGATTTTTCTACAAATGACACCACTTTCCAAAAAGTCTGACATCACAGAATAATGTGATGTTAAATGAAATAATCTTATCACCACAATGTATTTTACTTTTAAGAAATACTATACGGTATTTGTTTTTAAATATTTAAAAACTTTTTTATTGTATAATATAACATATATATACATAATGCAAAGAAAAAAAAAGCAATAGTTTCCAAAGCACTCTTCAACAAGTAGTTACAGGACAGATTCCAGAGTTTGTCATGAGCTACCATACAATCCTCTCAGATATCAACAGTCAAAAGAGTGAAAGAGGACTCCTACCCTACACCCTATATAAAAAATTAACTCAAAGTGGATCAAACTCTTAAATATAAGAACTAGCACCATAAAGCTTCTAGAAGAAAATGTAGGGGACCATCTCCAAGACCTAGTAATAGGAGGTAGTGTCCTAAATTTTACATCCAAAGCACAAGCAACAAAAGAAAAAATAGATAAATGGGAACTCTTCAAAATAAAATGCTCCTGCACTTCAAAAAACTTTGTCAAAAAGGTGAAGAGGCAGCCAACTCGATGGGAGAAAATATTTGGAAATCACATATCAGACAAAGGTTTGATATTCTGTATACACACAGAAATCATACAACTCAACAACAAAAGAACAAACAACCCAATTATAAAATGGGCTAAAGATAAGAAGAGGCATTTT
The DNA here is from genome assembly GCA_004026745.1 of Myrmecophaga tridactyla. NCBI lineage: Eukaryota > Metazoa > Chordata > Mammalia > Pilosa > Myrmecophagidae > Myrmecophaga > Myrmecophaga tridactyla. The sequence goes on from PVIY010013086.1 coordinate 26,998, forward strand.
TCTGAAGAGCAAATACAGATGGTGCAAAAGCACACAAAGAGATGTTCATTTTCATTGGCTATAAGGGAAATGCAGATCAAGACTACAATGAGCTACCACCTCACACTTATTAGAATAGCTGCTATTAAACAAACAGGAAACTATAAATGTTGGAAAGGATGTGGAGAAACTGGGACACTTTACACTGCTGGTGGGAATGCATAATGGTGCAACCACTATGGAAGACAGTTTGGCGGTTACTTAGGAAACTTAATATTGAGTTGCCCTATGACCCACCCATAGCACTACTTGGTATATACCCAGAAGAACTGAAAGCAATAACACAGACATTTGCACACCGATGTTCATAGCAGCATTATTCACAATCACCAAAAGAAGGAAACAATCCAAATGCCCACCAACAGACGAGTGTATTAACAAAATTATGCAGTTTATTATGCAGCAGTTAGATGAAAGGATGTCCTGAAGCACATGACAAGAAGGATGAGCCTTGAGGACATAAGGAGACCAAAGGAAGAAAGGTTTATTTGGTCTGGAACCTAAATTTTCTGCAGCATATAATCTAACTCAACCTATCTGTATAGGTTTGTATTCATTTGAACAACTGAAACACAGGGAGCCCATTAGAAGAAAAAGATCCTTTAATCTTGTATAGCTTAATGTAATACCTGAACATATCCTAGAGCATATTAAGCAGATAATCAAAAAGTATTGGCAAAGTCCTTTGAGGGATGGGAGAGAAAAAATATGGAACTATTAAGCTTTACCATCAAGGAATCCCCTGATACTGTGTCAAACTTCAGGGACACCAGAATTAATAGGCCAAGCCCTTGATCCTGAGGCATACTTTTGGGAAGCTTATGCAGGTAGCGGAGAAGCTTAGCCTACCTATAGGCCTAAGAGTTACTTCTGGAGGACCTCTTTTGTTGCTCTGGTGTGGTCTCTCTCTATCTAAGCACAACTCTGCAAGTGAAATCACTGCCCTTCCACTTGCATGGGACATGACATCCACAGGTGAAAATCTCCCTGGCGGCGTGGGAGATGACTCCCAGTGATGAGTCCAGCCTTGGCATTGTGGGATAAACAATTTCATCCTGACTAAATGGGGGTAAAGAAGTATAACTAATAAAGTATCAGTGGCAAAGAGAGTTCAAATAGAGTCGAGAGACTACTCTGGAGGATGCTCTTACACAAGCTACAGTTAGACACTGCTACCTATCACAACCTGCCAAACGCCAACCAGCACCATTCCAGCCAATCCTAAAGAACACTTAGGGCAATATATAAGATTCCACAAGGATTCCGTTCACTAGGGTAACTTTCCAGAAACCTACTACCTCCAGATGGGTCTCCAGACCAGTTAAGTCCTGAAACCTAGAGTGCCCAGCCTCTCCAGAACATCAGACAGTTCCATCCACCTACCCCATATTATTGATAAACCCTTCCAACATGAAAAAGTTAGAGGGGCCATAGCCCAAACACCACTAAAGAGAGGGATAGAAAGATCAAAGGTGACAGTGGAGTTATACAGAGAAGATAGGATTTAACAAATGACTATGATTGCTGAATCATTAAACTGGTATTTCTTTTAGCCTCCAGTATCTTAGAGCAGCTAGAAGTAAAAACCTAAAACTGTAGCACTGTAACCCATACCAAACTCTGAAATATGTTCTACAACTAATTGTGATGCTGTGCTTTGAAATGTATTGCTTTCTTGTACATGTTATTTTTCACAAAAAAGAAAAAAAAAAGTTGATTGTTATGTTAAAAAAATACTTATGGCTTCTAGCCTCCTGTATTTTGGAACAGCTAGCAGAAAAATCTGAGAGGATCATATGGTAGCCCATGACAAACTCTGGGATCTGTCCTGTAACTACTTGCTGAACAGTGCTTTGAAAACTATTGCTTTTGTATTTCTTTGCTTTGAATATATGATACACTATACAATAAAAAAGTAAAAAAAAAAAAAAACCACGTTAAAATGAGCAGGAAAAAGTTACCTCAAATATATGCAAGGGGAAAGAAATTTTACTTGAGACTAATTCACAGCATTTCCTTAGGAAAATAATAAAATTCAAAACATAGTACAATGTCAATCTAACTAAAATCTGGGCATTACAAAAGGTCTCCCAAACTGCGGTCAATGGTTCACCACTTCAAGTAATATTGGAAATGGCTGAATTCCAGTACAACAACAACAACAACAAAATAACAACAACACTAGTCTAGAAGTCTATTGTAGTTCACTGTAACGAGATGCGAGTTATAATTAAATTTGAACAGTTTGGTTCAAACCTCAAGTTCAAAAGAACTATCAACATGAACAATGAAAAGCCCTTTTACATGGGCATTTTGAAAATATGAAAAGGGCTGACATAGCATGCATCAAAGACCTTAAAAGCAATTGACCCCTTCCCAGAGCAAAGGAGAAAAGCTAACAGCTGAAACTCAGATGGCGCATGCAAAGAAAATAAAGATCCAGATGGCTAAAAAAAGGCCTGGCAGTTTATTAAATATTAAATACTATTACTTTTAACAAACTTTAGCCTAAGAACAGCCAAATGTGTTTCATATAAAATGTAAAAAAGAAATCTAATTCCACCTCCTGAAAAACTGAAATGAATAAATTCTGCCTTTCTCAAAAATCAGCATGAGGAAATATCATGTCATTCAAACAATCATGATATTAAATCATGACATTCAAACAATCATATTAAAAACAAAACAAAAATCCTATAACCTAAAAATCAAAACTTGTTTCTCTAAAGAAAAGCATACTTCACAGTATGTATCATACTATTATTTGGAGACATAACTCTCACTCTAGAATAAAGGATGGGGATGCACAGACACACACACATTTTTTTGTCCCCCTTGAATCACACTGTATTTTTAGTACATTAAAGAGAGGAGAAAAGTCAAAGCAATCAACACCATAAACTCAGCCCTTAGAACATCAGTTAGTGACTGATGGTTAACACAGATTTTTGTAGTTAAAAAACAGTATTAGGGATTACAAATACAATAGTTTGTTGTTTGCAAACTACAAATATATGTAAAAATATATGTCTAATGACGAGTGTATATACACATTCACAAACATATCAAATGAATTGTGATGTAAGTATATATAATCTAAGTGTATGTATGCACATATATACAATCACATGAAGCCAAGGGCCCCTTTTCAACAAAATGAAGTTACTTAATTCAGTTTATATACCCTAAATTTTTAGATGGCACTTTTAAGTGAATTTTGATGTTAAAACACTTTCCTTCTTACCATGCTGTATCTTTACACCTTGGAACTTTGGGAAGGGAGTTTTTCACGAGATATAATCATTCTGTGCCAAATGAAGCAGGTGTAAGACATCTCAAAGATGAAAGCAACTCTCCAAAATAACAATGTCATCTTGTAATACTTTCTTGACATGTATAATTTTGTTATTTCCCTTTTGAGATTTAATACGAAGCACTGTTTCTGTGATCTTTCTAACAGAGATGACGATTACTGCTCATGTCTAGTGGTTTTCAACACTGAGGAAAAAAGCAATACATACTGATCTCACTTTAAAAGGCTAAGAAAGCCAGCCATAGCAGACAGATAAGGCTTAAATGCACTTATCTTAAATCATTTTCTTTACAAGAAAAATAATTCCTGGTGTAATCTGAAAATTGCTTAACATTATTTCAAATCATTAGTTTTAAATTAATTCAAAGGAATCCCCCACCATCAATAATAAAAAGAAAACCCCCTAAGAAATCAATCATAATGTATACTTTTCCATTGCCCATTAAAAATATTATGCTAAGGAACACCAGGGGTAAATAATGGGGGGAGGGACAAGAATTAAGGGGAGATTTTGATTTTCTGTTTGGTGAGGATATGTTTATTGGTTATCTTTCTCTTGGAAACAATGCAATTATCTAAAATTGAGAGTGTTGATGGACTGTTGACTTTGGACATTATACATGATGCCCAATGAATGCAGGTGGTTCAAGGATACACTGACTGAGAAGCAGATTGGTAAACAATGGTGTAAACATATGATCGAATATTGTTCTAGTACAAGAAGGAACAAGGTCGTGAGGCACGCAACATTGTGAATGAGCCTGTGGGATATTTGGTGAGGCAAAATAAGCCAGAAACAAAACAACATATATTATATGGCCTCATTTAGAAAATACTGTAAGAAAACAGGGGCCTAAATTTTAAGCTCATACAGCAGTACATTTGGCCTGGGTGGTAATCATTATTTCTAGATTTTAAGAGGCTGTTTTATATATATATGTATAACCTGGTATTTAGAGATAAGAATGAGGCCGTTAAGGTCAGGATTAAGGTAATTAAGGGGTAAGGAAGACATTGCCTATATTTTAGAACCTCATCTCCTCTTTGAAACCAAAGGAAAAAGGTTTATTTTGCCCAGAACCTAAATTTTCCATAGCACACAATCTAACTCAACCTGTCGGTAGATGATTTAAACAATCGAAACACAGGGAGCCCAAAAAAACAATGAGGGCCTTTAATCCTGTCTTAGCTTAATGTAATGCCTGGATACATCCCAGAGTATATTAAGCAGATAAACAAAAAGTACTGGAAAAGTCCCTTGAGGAATGGGAGGAAAAAATATGGAACTATTAAACTTTACTACTGGGGAAATCCCTTATACTGTGTTAAACATGAGGGACACCCAAATCAATAGGCCAAGTCCTTGATCTTGAGGCTTGCTCTTGTGAACCTTATGTATGTAGCGGAGAAGCTTAGCCTACCTCTATGCATGCTTAAGAGTTAGTTCCGGAGGACCTCTTTCATTGCTCAGATGTGAACTCTCTCTTTCTAAGCCCAACTCTGTAACTGAAATCATTGCCCTCCCCAGTAAGTGGGACATGACATCCAGGGATGAAAGTCTCCCTGGTGGCAAGGGAGATAACTCCCAGGGATAAGTCTGGCCCTGGCACCATGGGATCAACAACGCCGTCCTGACCAAAAGGGGGAAAAAAGTGTAACAAATAAGGTACCAGTGGCTGAGAGAGTTCAGATAAAGTCGAGAGGCTACTCTGGAGTTAACTCTTATGCAAGCTTCAGTTAAACATTGCTACCGATCATAACATGCCAAACCCAAACCCAAACCATTCTAACCAATCTTAAACCTAGGGCATTAGAATATATAACACCTAGGGCGTTATGTAAGATTCTACAAAGGTTCCATGCACTAGGGTAACCTTCCAGAAACATATAACCTCCAGATGGGTCCCTGGACCAGATAAGTCCTGCAATGCAGAGAGGTCATCCTTACCAGAACATCAACTAATTCCAACCCACTATCCCATATTATCAACAGCCCCTCCCAACATGAAAATATTAGAAAAGGCATAGCTCAAATACCCCTAAAGAGTGGGAGAAAGATTAAAGGTGATGGTGAAGTCATCCAGAGAAGGTAGGGTTTAACAAACAAGATGTTGCTGAATCATTGATTGATATTTGTTTTAGTCTCCAGTATCTTAAAGCTGCTGGAGGTAAAAACCAAAAAATGTAGAATTGTTACTTATATCAAACTCTGAAACCTATTCTGTAACTAATTGTTATGACATGCTTTGAAATTTATTGCTTTATTTGTACATATGTTATTTTTCACAAAAAAGAAAAGAAAATATCATGCTAAGGTGATACAGCCATATATTTCAGAAATTTCTCAACATACTAAAAATATATACACAATTTTATAACAAAAGGTTTTACTGGAGAAGAAAAAGATAAAATATCAATTTCACTTGTTTCTGTAATACCCAAAATTTTGTTCTTTGCCTGATCTTACCAAATGGTATGGAGCTTAAGATTTTTATTTCAGAAGTTAATTGTTTAACTGAATTTGTTATCTCATAGACCAGTGGTGGCTTTCAAACTTCACTGTGCACTAGAATAATCTAGATGACTTATTAAAATACAGCTTCTAAGTTCTACCCACCGAGTTTCTGATTCAGTAGGACTGGTGTGGGACCTCAGAGTTTTGATTTCTAAAAGTTCCCGGGTAAGTTGCTGTTGCTGCTGCTGCTGCTGGTGGTGGTGGTCCAGGGATCATACTTTGAGAAACGTGGTTATAGTCAATATTTCTTTTCTCTTGATAATTCACAAAGTTAGTAACAAAAAAAAAAAAAAAGAAAACTGAAACATGGTACACTAAATACTTTGTACTTAATAGAAATAAAGATTTTGGTCCTTAAAATGAAAGAGAAGTAATATAAAGGAAAATAAGCTGTGCAGATCATAGGCCTTAGAGATGATCTACTCCCGAAGCCAGCAAACTTTTCTTAAAAGTGCTAGATACTGAATAATTTAGGCTTTGTGGGCCATATAGTCTCTGTCACAACTACTCAACCCTGCCACTGAAGTGTGAAAGCAGCCATAGATAATATATAAAGGAATGAGAGTGGCTGGTTGCCAAGAACAGTAACACTTCATAGTTTGTGAGCCCCTAATCAGTCCAATTCTCTCATGTTAACAATGAAGAAACCCAGGAAATATGGCTTTGAGGGTGAGGAATGCTCATGGAAATTAAACAACTTCAAAAGCACAATATAGTAAGTGGCACAATCACCAACAGAACTACAGTATTCTGATGTCTGATAGAGTAAAGGAGCTACTTATTCTGATAATATTTTAATAAACAGAAAAGCCACAAATGTAATGTGTTGGAAAACTTCATGAAGTTAAATGACTTTACTAAACAAAATTGTTTCGCGATTCTAGAATTAAAGCAAGACACACTGTCATTTCTTTACTATCTTTTTTTTTTTTTTTTAACTTTTACTTTGAAGTTTAAAGGGCAGGTGGAAGAAGAGGAGATTGAATAAGATCAACAAGTGATGAGAGGTAGCAATAGAACCGTAGGCATCTCAAACCATTTCCAAGTCTCAACTGGGTCCTCAGCATTGGGAAACACTCTCTCCTGCCTAAGTAATATTCCCTCTTCTACTGCCTTCATTGATATCCCCAAGTTGCCTTTTCCTACAGCTCTCTCTCCAATCCCTACCTCTTTATGTCAGCAGCTGACCTTGCTCCCTACTTCAACTTCAAACTAAACCATCTAGCTTGAACTACGTCAACCGCTGATGCTCCAAACTACAAATTTACCTACCCTGACTCCCATCCTTGAATCTTTCCCTGTTGGTTTGGAGGGTTCCCTCCTGCCATGATCAACTCCTTTACCTATGCTCTTGGCCTCTTATCAGCTTGAGGACATTGCTCCCATTCTCTCCACTTCTTCTCTGTATTTTACTGTTAATCATTACTTCCTCTTTGAATTGTGGTCTCAAGTCGCTTGCATTCGACCACAGCCTTCTGGGCACTATTATATCCTGGTTTTCTTGCTACCTAGTTGATCACTTCTTTTTTAAAAAATGTTTTTATAGAGATATCATCATACACATATAGTCCATTTATAGTATAGATTCAATGGCTCACACTATTATCACATAGTTGTGTATTCACCACATGATCATTTTTAGAACATTTGCATCACTTCAGAAAAATAAATAAAAAGAAAAAACTCCTATGATTTCTAATATTATTTCTAATGAGAGTCTTAAACAGTTAGAAGACATTCCCTGGATTCTTCTCAAATCTGACTTCCTTGTATCCTAAACTGGATTGGCACAGGACCTATGACAAGATAGCCTTTTTTTTTTTTGATGCAATGTTATTGAGATTTATTTGCATGGCATAGAAACCATCCAAAATATACAATCACTGATTCACATGGTTGGGCATATAGCCCCATGATCAAATTTAGAACATTTTCATTATTCCAGAAAAAAATAAAATGAGAAAGAAAACCCTAATCCTCCCGTACTTGTTTTCCTCTCATGTTACTGACCCACAGAGTTGGTGTGGTACATTTGTTAACATTGATGAAAGAGTATTAAACTGTTACTGCTGACTATAATCCACATGCCTCGGTTGGCTAAAGCTCCCAGAATGCAATATCCCAGAAATGGATTGGCTTTTACAAAGGGGAATTACTAAGTTATAAGTTAAAATCTAAGGCCGTGGAAATGTCCAAATTAAGGAATCAATAAGAGGATACCTTCACTGAAGAAAGGCCAATGCTGTCTGGGTTCCTCTGTTACTTGGCAATGCACACGGTGATGTCTGCTGGCCCTTCTCTCCTGTGTTGGTTTCAAAATGGCTCTCTCAGCTCCTGTGGGTCCTTCTGCCTCCTCCTGGAGTGTTTTCTTTCTTCAAGCATCTATGTTTTCTCCAAAATGTCTCCCTCTTAAAGGACTCCAGTAGGTGGATTAAGACCCACCTTGAATGGGCAGGGTCACATCTCCATGGAAACAGCCTTATCAAAAAGGACCCACCCCAAAATAGGTCTGCCCCCACAAGACTGGATTCAAAGAATGTGATGGTTAGGTTCTGGTGTCAACCTGGAGAAGTGATTGTGCCCAACTGTCTGGTCAGGCAAGCACTGACTTGACCATTGCACAAGGATATTTTGTGGCTGGTTGACAAACTGGAAGGTTAGTATACAAATTATCAGTCAGTTGACTGCATCTGTGGCTGATTACATCTAAGATCAACTAAGGCATGTCTCCCACAACAACATAATTCAGAGTTGAAGGCTTTTAAGGAAGAGGAGAGATTCTTTCAGTGCTACTTCAGCCGCAAGTCTCTCCTCTGGAGTTCATCCAGAATCTTCATCAGAGCCGCCTACTTCACAGCCTGCCCAATGGGTTTTGGACTCTTCCATTCCCATGGCTATGTGAGATAACTTATAAATCTCTTATTTACAAATCTCTTAGTTCTGTTTCTCTAGAGAAGCGTTAACACAAAGAACATGGCTTTTCTGGGATACATAATTGTTTGCAATACATACCATAGTTTGCAATAGGTACATTTCCCCCATGTATTTCTCTATTATACTCCTCATTGAACATCTGCTCTAGTTCATGAAAGATTTTTTTTATATTTGCACAGCTAATCACGAACATTGTCCGCCACAAGATTCCCATGTTTTAACATCTAACACTCTTTTTGGTGACATACCTGACTCTAAATTTCCACTACCCACCACATATACACACACACACACCATTCAGCATTGTTAATTATTCTCACAATAATATGTTACAATCACCTCTGTTCACTTCCAAACGTTTAAGTTCACCCCACTTAAACATTCTGCACATACTAAGTGGTTGCTCCCCAGTCTTTAGCTTCATTCTATAACCTGGGAACCTATATTCTAGATTTTATATCTAAGAGTTTACATATAGATATAAACTAATAGTGAAGTTAAGAATCTTTTCATATGCCACTTAGCTATCTGTACTTCCTCTTCAGAGAAATGCCTATTCATGACCGTTGCCCAATCTTTAATTAGTTTGTATTCCTTTTTATTGTTGAACTGTAAGATTTCTTTAAACATACTGGATATTAAACCCTTATCAGATATATGGTTCCCAAATATTTTCTCCCACTGTGTTGGCAGTCTTTTCACCCTTTTGATAAGAGTCCTTTGGATCACTGAAGCAGTCAATTTTGAGGAGTTCCCATTTATCTATTTTTTCTTTCGTTCCTTGTCTTTCACTTGTACAGTCTAAGAGACTAGTCCCTATCACTAGATCTTGAAGATGTTTCCCTATATTTTCTCTAGTAGATTTTATGATATTAGCTCTTATATTTAGGTCTCTGATCCATTTTGAGTGTGTGAGATAGGGGTCTTTTTTTTTATTCTTTTGGTTATGGATATACAATTCTACCAACAACATTTATTGAAGAAACTGTTCTATCCTAGTTGAGTGGGCTTGAGAGCCTTAAAAAAAATGACTAGATTTTTCAAAAACCATAGATCTGAGGATCTATTTCTGAGCTCTCAATTCAATCTATTGACAGACAATTGATCGATATGTCTGTCTTTATGCTGGTGCCATGCTGTTTTGACCACTATGGCTTTATAGTATCCTTTAAAGTTAGCAAGTGTGATACCTCCCACTTCATTCTTCTTTTTCAAGATGATTTTAGCTATTCAAGACCCCTTATCCTTCCAAATAAAATGAATGACTAGCATCTCCATTTTTGCAAAGTAGTCTGCTGGAGTTTTGATTGCTCTTATATTGAATCTGTGGGTCAATATGGGTAGAACTCACATCTTAAGGACATTTAGGCTTCCAATTCATGAACACAGAATGTCTTTCCACTGATTCAGATCTTCTTTGACTTCTTTTAGTAATGTTTTACAATTTTCTGTGTACAAGCCCTTAATGTCCTTGGTTAGGTTTATACCTAGATCTTTTATTTTTTAGGTGCTATTGCAACTGGAATTTTTTTTCTAGTATTTCTTGAACAGCTCATTACTAGCGTATAGAAACACCATTGATTTTTGCATGATTTTGTATCCTGCCACTCTGCTGAACTTGCTTATTAGCTCAAGTAGCCTTACTGCCATTTTTTCTGGATTGTCTAGAGTATCACGTCATCTGTAAATAGTGAGTTTTATTTCTTCCTTTCCAATTTGAATGTATTTTATTTCTTTTTCTTGCCTAACTGCTTTAGCTAGAGCTTCTAGAACAATGTTGAATACAACTGATGACACTGGGCATTCTTGTCATGTTTCCAATCTTAGAGGGAAAGGTTTCACTCTCTCATCACTGAGTATGATATTAGCTGTGAGTTTTTCATATATGTTCTTTATCAGGTTGGGGAAGTTTCCTTCAACTCCTATCTTTTGAAATGTTTTCATCAAGAAAGGATGATGAGTTTTGTCAAAGGCCTTTTCTGCATCAACTGAGACGATCATGTGGTTTTTCCCTTTTAATTTGTTAATGTGGCATATTACGTTAATTGATTTTCTTGCATTGGATCACCCATGCATACTTGGAATAAAACCCATTTGGTAATGGTGTATAACTCTTTTAATATGCTGTTAGATTCTATTTGCAAGTATTTTGAGGATTTTTGCATCTGTATGCACATTAGAGAGATTGGACTGTAGTTTTCTTTTCTTGTAATATCTTTATCTGGCTTTGGGATTAGGGTAATATTGGCTTCATAAAATGAGTTAGGTAGTGTTTCCTCTTCTTCAATTTTTGAGAAGAGTGTGAGCAGGAATGGTACTAATTCCTCTTAGAACGCCAGGTAAAACTTACCTGTGAAGCCATTTGGTCCTGGGCTTTTCTTTGTTGGTAGGTGGTGGTTGTTTTTTAATGCAATTTTATTGAGATATCTTCTGTTAGTAGGTCTTTCTTTTTTTGGCTTTTTAAAAGGGATTTATTAGGTTACAAGTTTACCGCTCTAAGTACTTAAAAATGTCCAAACTAAGCCTCCAAGATAACCTTGAAGTTATGGTTATCCAGGATTTCTGTCAGTTGGAAAGGCACATGGGTAACTGAGGTCCTTGCTCCCAGTTTGTTGCTTTGTGCTTCTCATTCCAGTGGGGTCCTCTCTAAGCATCTGTGGACCCTCGCTTAGATTCTCCAAGGCAAAACTCATGGAAAGGCACATGGCAATGTCTGCTGGGCTCCTCTTCTGACTTCTGGTTTCAAATGATTCTTGCAGATGTTGTGGGGTTTTCTGGTGTTTTCTTCTGCACCTTCAATGTCTGCATCTAAGCCTTCTCCAAAATATTTCCCTTTTAAAGGACTCCAGTAAATTAATCAAGACTCACCATGAGTAGGCAGGGGCCCATACCTCTGTAGGAATAATCTAATCAAAAGGCACACCCATGTTTGGGTGAGTCACATTTCCATGGAAACAACCTAATCAAAAGGTCCCACACTACAATACTGGATCAGGACTAAAAGAGCACAGCTTTTCTGGGGTACATAAAAGTTTCAACCAGCATAAACACTGAGCAATCACAACTATAATAGTTTCATTAGGAAGCCTCTCCATCTCAGTAAATTTTGCTAAGTGAGGCCTTTATTCCATTTTAGAGCAAAGTTTATTGGGAATATTTCTAGTACGAGAATAAGACTCATTATAGAAAATTCTCATTATAGAAGATACAAGAAATTATACCAAGATCCACTCTGTTAACATTTTTAAGTATTTCTTAACACATTTAAAATTCTTTGTACATAGCTCTGAATATTTTCTACAAATACTTTTATATGTTGACTTTCCCCCACCTAATATTGTATAATACAATTTTCCACTAGATCATAAAGCCTTCATGAACATTATTTTCGATGGTTTCATTATACAATTTAATTAATGAGTCATTGAGCCAATTTGAAACTGTGCCCCAGAAAAGCCAAGTTTTACTCCTGATCCAATCTTGTGGAGCCATAACTGTTGTTTAGGGTGGGAAACGCTCACTGGATTGTTTCCATGAAGATGTGACATACCCAATTGTAGGTGGGGTCTTTTGATTAGCTGGAAATATGATTCTACCCATTCAAGGTGGGTACTGTTAGTTTTACTAGAGTCCTTTAAAAGGGGAAAAATTTTGGAGAAAGTTCAGATGCAGATGCTTGAAGAACAGTTGCTACAGAGCTGACAAAGACAGATGTTTGGAAATACTTGGAATGTCAACAGAGAGAGCAGATGCCTAGACATGGACAGAGCCCTGCAGATGGTGCCACGTGCCTTCCCAAGTGATGCTAAGCAAGCCAGAACCGAGAGTTGTGTCCCTGAGGAGCTAAGTGAACACCCAAAGAGGCTTAGGGAGGAAACCACTGGCATAAGAAGCTGGAAGCAACAGAATTAGGAATAAGGACCAGAAGATACCAGCCATGTGCCTTGCCATGTGGCAGACACTGGCCTTTCTTGAGTCAAAGTATCTTTTCCTGGATGCCTTAGTTTGGACATTTTTTACTGACCTCAGAACTGTAATCTTGTTATATAATAAATTTCCTTTTTAAAAGCTGTTCTCCCCCCCACCAAAAAAAGCTGTTCCATTCCTGGCATATTGCATTCTAGCAGCTTTAGTAAACTAATACAGTCACCTATAGTTAAGCACATGGGTTTATTTCTAAAATTTACCATTATAAAGAACACTGTCACTAGCATGTTTATTCTCAAAACTTTACAATTTTTTACAACATTGGATTCAATAGGTTAAAGGATATAGTTTTAAGGATATAATTTAAACTACTTAATTGTTTTCTAACTTGGATCTGGGTGGTCTTTGTTAAAAGCACAGGCTGTGGAATCAGATTTGGATTGAATCCTGGCTCCATGGGCTAAACTGAGGCCCTTAGAGGCCCTGAGCAATAAGAGAGGAACACCCACCCTCTTCCACCAGGTAACTCGGGGGGGAAAAAAAAAAAAAGGCCTTGCCAAAAATTTGTTGTGAGGAAGGCTAATAAAGGACTATTTCCTTGTGGTAACTGCTTTAATGCTTTTATTTACTTTGAGTATCAAATATCAAATTCCATTAAAATATTATTCTTAATTCTTTTCTTTTTTTGGTACCCCTACTTTACTAATGCCTGTGGCATCTGTTTGGGTCACATACAGAATGATGGGACATTGAGGATCCGCTACTTTTTACCTGCAAGACCTCAGCAAGTTTGTTAGTCTCCCTAAATCTTATTTTAAACTAAGGGGAATGGTATTCATTTCATTGGGTTGTGTTTTGGTTTGCTAAAGCTGCTGGAATACAATATACAGAAATGGGTTGGGTTTTAACAATAGTGATTTATTAACTTAAATTTGTACTTCTAAGGCCATGAAAATGTCCCAGTAAAGGTATCAACAGGACCATACCTTCTCTTAGGCTAGTTACGCAGAGCTTGGGCTACTCTATCAGATAGCAAGACAAATGATGACGTCTGCTGCTCCTATTCTTCAGCTTTCACTGCTTCCAGCTTCTGGCTTCAGGGGCCTTCTCTTTTAGTTTCTCTGGGGCTTTTCTCTGTCAGCTTCTCTTAATTTCATCTCTTATAAAGGGTTCCTATAAGGAGATTAAGTCCCATCCTGAGGCAGGCCTCAACTGAAATAACCTAATCAAAAGGTCCCACCTGAAGTAAGTCTGCACCCATAGGAATTGATTAAAAAACATCTGGGGTACATAACAGCTTCAAACCACCACAGGTTGACAAGGGTCAACTCTGTTTGTTTAGTATAGTGTACACCGTTTAGTAAGCACTCAATAAATGACAGCTATTGTTAAATATTTATTTATTTTTACAAATCCCATTCATGAAAGAATGCACCAAACACATTAGCATTTTCTTTTTTTTAAACAAATGACAAAGACCTAGTTTATGAGCTTTACTTTTTATAAAGCTAAGTTTAACATTACCTAGTTAAACAATCCTTAAAACTTACTAAGTTGCCAGCATTTGAGCATGAATAGAGAATATCCTTAATTTATATTAAACCAGAAATGTATTGCCATTAATGTATTAATATCTTTTGCTACTAAATACTGAATAAAATGAAATTTTTTGTAGAAGATTCATCCTGGCAAGGTTAACTGCACACCAGACTGAAACTACTTGGCTCACATTTCAAACAAAATAGAAAGAGCAAGATCCATGCTTGTATTAGCGTACAATTTTGTCTTAGCACTACTAAAGAATCATGGTTCACCTTGGATTAAGTTTAATTAAAAAAAAAAGCAAAGTTCGTACAGAAATGTACAACAATTTTAAAGACAAAAGGAAAAACTGGTCCTATTAATGTGGTCCCAACAATAAACTCAAAAGTCTATGACACCTTGGGCAATATATAAGATTGCACAGAGTTTCATGCATTAGAGTAACTTTCCAGAAACCTAGAACCTCCAGATGGGTCCTGATCCAGATAAGTTCTGAAACCTATCACCAGCCTCTCCAGAATATCAGATAGTTCCATCTCCCTACTCTGTATTAGTGACAGACCCTTCCAATATCAAAAATTTAGAATGACCATAGCCCAAACACTCCTAAAGAGAGGGATGGAAAGATCAAAGGTGATGGTGGAGTTATACACAGAAGATAGGACTTAACAAATGAATATGAATGCTGGATCATTAAATTGATACCTCTTTTAGTCTCCAGTATTTTAGAACAGCTAGAGGTAAAAGCCTAAAATTGTGGAATTGCAAAACATGTTAAACTCTGAAATACATTCTACAACTAACTGTGATGCTGTGCTTTGAAATTTATAGCTTTCTTATATACATGTTATGTCTCACAAAAAAAGAAGGAAAAAAAGTCCATTGTGAAGATAAAAAAAATATTTAACCCCTCTAGCCTCCTATATTCTGGAGCAGCTAGAAGGAAAAATATGAGCGGACCATACTGCAGCCTATGACAAACTCTGGAATCTGTCCTGTAACTACTTGTTGAATAGTGGTTTGAAACTATTTTTTTTAATTTCTTTTCTTTGTATATATGTTATACTATACAATAAAAAAAGTTAAAAATAAAAAAAACCCTCCATAATATATATGTGTAATTCAAAAAATGTATTATACCGTATTTCTTTCAAAGATTAATACTACTGTGTTAAAGCTACTATGATTCTTATTAAGGGATGCTACTTTAAAAATATTATTTCTTTTTAGCAGTATTTTTGCACATACCCCTGAAACTTGGGGGCATTCATGGTTTTAAGAGAATCAACTTCTAGAAAGGGATATCTTTCAGCCATCCATAATTTTACAACAGTGCATTGCTTTGGAGTATAAAAACTTATGGCTGTCAGGAAAAGGGAAATTGGAAACGTTTGGTTTCAGCATTAAAGTGAATGACTTTAACGACTAAATTACACGTTGGGCAGTTTCCAGTTTCTTACTTTCATCAAGCTTGAAGAAGAAACCAATCAAATTAACAGTTAACAGACTGCTAAAAATAATTTCTGATGATAAATCAGCATGGTTATCATTTAACAAATAACTCAAAAGGAGTTCAAATAATTGAGTAACATTTCTATACAAAGTCCTTTCATCCCCATCTACTTTCTCATGTGAACATAAATATGCTTTTGGTTAATAAAACATTTCAAACAAAAAAAAGTCCATAACAAATAGGTGCTTTGATGAGCTGTTTCTAAATACTTTAGATTAGGTACAGTTATACTGAAAGTAAAGTTCATTTGAAATCTTCAAAAAAAAAAATGTTCCTGTTAATCCTCAAATGGTGCTTGTTATAATTTAACATTTCTGTTAAATATGTGTGTTGAATTACTTGTTATCCAAGCATGGAGGCTGTTCTTTACCATTTACCATAAGAACTTTAACTGGCCATCTTCTTCAATTTCTACTCTTTTTTTGACCATTCAGTAATCCTCTTTGTAGTGATTTTTCTGCCACTAACTATTTTAGTAGAAGCTGATATAAATTTGAAGTTGCCCATCCCACTACCACCAAAGGATGTGAAGAAAATGAAGTAAGGTCCCCATGCCCCAATGATCCAAATGAAGTAAATCCTATATCAAAAGAGGAAAATCCACCTCCAAAAGATGGAAATCCACTGAAGGCAGGGAAAACAGATCCTGTGCCCATTTCTCATTCCATTGAGGCCTCTTTGATTTCAAAAAAAACTCCTCAAATGGGTCTTTGAAAAAGTCAAATGTAAATGGGTCCCTTCCACCAAAAACTCCCTGAAGACATCATCTGGATTATGGAATGTAAAGCCAAAATCAAATGGACTGTCAAAATGACTTTCACCTCCACACCACCATTTAATCATTCATTGCCATATTTGTCATAGACGCTCAATTTTTAAGCATCTGATAACACCTCATATGCCTCAGCTATTTGTTGAAATTTCTTTCTGCATCTTCTTTATTCTCAGGATCTTTATCAGGGTGCCACTTGAGTGCCAGTTTACAATATGTCTTTTTAATATCCTACGGTGAGGAACGTCTCTGCAGACCTAGAACTTCACAGTAATCCACCACCTTTTAACAGATTGTTGGAACAGGTCCCAAGGGACTGGGAGCCTATGGCAAAAGGAGAGGTTGGGTGGTGGGGCCTGTGGTTTCCTCTGAGCTCCTTCACAGCTGGTGCTGGTGGAGGTGGTGGCAGCGATTCCTCACACTTTCCATTGTCTTCACTGCTATTATTTTTAAAGAGCCATGATAGCCTGCATTCTCAAGAACAGCAAAGTATGACAATACTTATCATTAAACAAAAATCTTTGCTGATGTAACAGTTTTTCAAAAATGGAGTCTCAGTCATGTTGAATTTACTTTACTTTGCTTTCCAATGAGGTTGAACCTTTTATTCCATATGCTCATTAATCAGATATATTTTCTTTTATTAATATGTGTTCTATGGGTTCAAATCTCAGTATTACCATGCCTTTGCTCTCTCTAGAAGGCCTGTGGCAGCAAGCAGTAGGATGCCGAGGCCCAACAGTCTTAAATTATAAGGACATTTACCATGGCCCATAAGAGGAAGCCCCAAATTCAGCCATTCCAGGTGGTCAAGTGTGATAAGGGTTGAGGCCTACTTCCCTGGGATAACTTGGCTCTGCCCCACACCATGTAAAAAAAGATTTCACTGGCAGTCTCCTGAGGGTACGTGGTTCCCAGCATTTCTAGGCACTACATCCATATAGAACAGCATCCAGAGGCTGTTTATTAAAGTGAGAAATTGTTTCCCAAAAGTCTTCGAGATGATCTCTCCCTCACATCTAAGCCAGAATTTGCCACATGTCCATTCCTAAAGCCAGTCCACTGGCAGGGAATGAGACTGTGCTTTCAGTAAGTGAGACCATTCAGGACCCACCTCCTGGACCTGAGAAGGGAGTCAGGCTCTACTGAACAGATGGCAGTATCTGTGTAGGGCAGGAGGTGTTCATTGGTAGGTTTTTAATAGCTGATTTGATCTCGTTACTTGTGAGCAGTTTGTTGATATCTTCTATTTCTTCTCGAGTCAGTGTAGCTTGTTTGTGTGTTTGTAGGAAGTTGTCCATTTCATCTAAGTTGTCTATCTTGTTGACATACAGTTGTTTATAACAACTGCTTGCGATCTCTTTATTTCTTCTAAAGGTATGGTAATCCCCCCCCTCTGATTTTATTTATTTGCAGCATCTTTTTGTCTTTGTCGCTCTAACTAAAGGTCTGTCAATTTTATTGATCTTCTCAAAGAACCAACTTTTGGTTTCATTGAGTCTATCTTTTTTATTCTCCATTTCATTACTTTCTGCTCTAATCATTGTTCTTTCCTTCTGCTTGCTTTGGGATTACTTTGCTATTCTTTCTCCTGTTTCTCTGGTTGTTCAACTGAGTTGTGGATTTTAGCTCTTTCTTCTTTTTTAATGTACTCATTTGGGGCTATAAATTTCCCTCTCAGCGCTGTCTTCGCTGCATCCCATAAATTTCGATGTCATTCTCTCATTTTCATTCATCTCAGGATATTTTCTGATTTTTCCTGCAATTTTTCCTTTGATCCGCTGATTAAGAGTGTGTTGTTTAACCTCCATATATTTGTGTATTTTCTGGTTTTCTAGTTTGTTACTGATTTCCAGCTTCATTCCATTATGATCAGAGAAAGTACTCTGTACAATTTCAGTCTTTCTAAATTTATTAAGTCCTGTTTTATGCCCCACAATATGGTCTATCCTTGAGAATGTATCCTGAGCACTTGAGAAGAATGTGTATCCTACCGTTTGGGATGCAGTGTTTTATATATGTCTGTTAGGTCCAATTCACTTATCATATTATTTAGGTTCCCCATTTCTTTACTGATCCTCTGATTAGTTGTTCTATCTATTGGAGTGAGTGGTGTGTTGAATTTCACACTATTATAATAGAGTCATCTATTACTCCTTTCAGTTTTGCCAGTGTCTGACTCATGCACTTTGAGGCACACTGATTAGGAGCACAGATATTAATGACTACCCCTTTTATTACTATATAGCATTCTTCTTTACCTCTTACACCATTTTTCCATTTAAAGTTTATTTTCATTTAAGGTATATTTTTTGTCTGATATTAGTTTAGCTACCCCAGCTTTCTTTTGGTTACTATCTTTAAAGTTACTCTTATTAATATTCTTCAATTCTGTACCCTCCTCCAGACTTTTTTCAGCCTGCAAGACTCCTTTTAGTAGTTCTTGTAGGGCTGGTCTCTTATTAACAAACTCCCTCAACTTTTGTTTATCTGTGAATATTTTAACTCTCCCTCATTTCTGAAGGACAGCTGTGCTAGGTAGAGAACTCTTGCTGGCAATTTTTCTCTTTCAGTATCTTAAATATATCACACCATAGCCTCCTCACCTCCATAGTATCTGATGATAAATCAACACTTATCATTTGGCTTCCTTTGTATGTGGTGAATTGCTTTTCTCTTGGTGCTTTCAGAATTTTCTTCACTTTAGCATTTGACAGTCCAATTATTATGTCTTGGAGTGGGTCTATTCATCTTTATTCTATTTGGAGTACATTAGCCTACTTGGATTTGTAGTTTTATGTCTTTTATAAGAGTTGAGAAGTTTTCAGACATTATTTCTTTGACTAGTCTTCCTGTCCTTTTCCTTTCTCTTCTTATTCTGGGACATCCATGGTGTACATATTTGTGCTCTTTGTGTTTCAATCATTTCCGAGACCCTGCTCATTTCTTTCCATTTTTTTCCTTCATTTGTTCTTTTCTCTGTTCAAATGCAGTTGATCTGTCTTCTAGCTTGCTGATTCCTTCTTTTCCCTTTTCAAATCTGCTGTTTTGTGTTTCCAGTACATTTTTAATGTCTTCTACAGTGTATTTTATTTCCATATTATCTATTATTTTTCTATATATTCTTTCAAATTCTTTATACTCTTCAAGTGTCTTCTCAATATCCTTTACCTCTTTATATACATCTTCCTTCATTTTTCTGAATTGCTTCAAGAGATTTGTTTACACATCTTTGATTAGTTGTTCCAGATTCTGTACCTCCTCAGATTTTTTTCTATCTGTTCCTTCAACTGGACCATTTCTTCATGAATTTTACTATGTTGTGTGATTTTTGCTGATATATGGTCATCTGATTATCTTGATGGGTCTATTTTGAAGGTCAATTTATCTCTCCTGTCTAGGGTTTAGTTGTCTGGATTTGTATTAGGGCACTGCTTTGACAGTACAGTCATCCATATTTCTCTGCCAATACAAGGCTAAGTATCTGTGCAGAGGTTCAGACCAGCTCCAGTGAGCCTGGGATAGCGTCTGGAGAGACTCTGAAAGGCTCTGCAGTTTCTCTGCACTTTCTGGCCTACCCAGCAGATAACACTGTCAGTGACTTAACTGTCCTTAAAAGCTGTTTACTGCCTGGAGCCCTGGCAGCATCTGATTAGGCAGGCTGAAACTCTTGGGTTTGTGTACACTCACTCGCCAGCCAAGATCTAGCTCAATGTGGAGCTATGTCCCCCACTTTCCTTGCAGCAGAGGACTCAGCTGCCCAGGTCTCCAGCTGCTGTTTTCCTCAAGGGTGGGGGATGGGCACCAGGATCCAGGGCTGTAAACACAGTCTCTGTTCATGTTTTCTCAGATTTTTTCTCTCCCTGACCTAGGCCTTGAAATGTCCTCCCCTGTCCTCTAGGTTCCCACACAGTAGATTTGGGTAGTTTCTGTCAGACTACTTGCTGCTTTTAGACAAGATTTTGTGGCTACCTCCCTGATCCCCCATTTTGGGAACTCCTCCTTGCTGCCCTTTTGTATTCCACCCTCCCTCATGTCTTAAGTCCAGCCATGGATCTCTGTGGGATTGGGTCTCTTCTCTGTATCTGGATACAGGTGGGGATCTGTCTCACTGCTGAGAGAAATGTTATAGTCTGTGTCCCTGGTGGGAGGTGGGAGGGATCTCAGCTGTTGCCTCTGTGCACTTCCTAAAGTGTGTAAGACCAAGTGAGGGGGACAGGAGAGGATCAGACAGTCCAGGATGTAAGTTTCCTACCTGACATTTTTCTCTTTCTTCTATTCAGTGCTTGTAGGCTCCCTTTCCAGTCCATACCTCCCCCCAGAGTTCTAAACAAGAGAGAACTGTCCTTTTATTTGCTGAATCTCTGGGGAGCGGTTTTCAGTAGCTGTGTGCATTGCCATGTTGATGACATCACCTAATATAGCTCTTTTTTTCCCCACTATGAATAGGTCCAAATATATTAGTAGTTGCAATAAAGGCAAAATCCTGAATATCACATAATATCATATACAGATTTCCAGAATGGAATTTCAAACAATCCAGCCATTTCTTGTTTACAACAGACACATATTTCAAAATAAAATATTGAGAAGGCTATACCAGCAAATGTTAGTCAAAACAGAGTTGGCATAATTATAGTGATGATATTTAGGAAGCACAATTTACTGAGGAATTACTGCAAGTGTGAAATATTCCTCCTGACAGAAAGAAATGGACTCCAAGACAACAAAACCAAGACAACTACAGCTTGTAGACACTAAACAAGAGAGCCTGTGATGGAGAAGCCATATCGCCAACATGGCTGCCGTGGCTGATGCAAAGCAACACAAAATGGCTGACCATAA
>PVIY010013086.1:48497-60193 GCA_004026745.1 Myrmecophaga tridactyla
TGACCAATCCCAGAAATCTGCCCTCTGCCCTAGCAACAGCGGTGACCAATCCCAGAAATCTGCCCTCCACCCTAGCAACAGCGGCAACCAATCCCAGCCCGACACATGACCCTGCATGCTCCCAGCCTATATAAGCCTGTGCACTTCCTCAATAAAGCAGACGCCTTCCACTCAGCTCTGAGGGTTGTCGCCTGAGTCGTGTGCTGTGTGCTATGTATGTGTCTGTGTGACTGACTCAGTACGGCCACTTACCCCCAGCCATCAGCTACCCCACAGCCTGTAGCTTAGAAGCAAAAATAAGGGTCACAAGAAAAACTGATAAACCCAGCTTCATGCTGGGTATTCTAATATCCTGCTTTCAGAAACTGATGGATCACACAAATAAAAGTAAAAAAGCCACTGCACTTGGATAATAATACAACCACAACCAAATTAAATAAAGTTTAATTTATTTAATTTTTGTGATTTTAATCAATCACAAAAATTGATTAAAAATGGGTCAAAAACTTAAATATAATAACTAAAATTATAACATTCTTAGAAGGAAACATAGGTATAAATCTTTTACATAACACCAGAAGCACAAGAACCAATGAAAAATTAGGTAAGATGGACATTATCAAAATTTAAATTTTTGTGGGTCAAAGGACACCATCAAAAGTAAAAGGACAATCCACTATATGGGAGAAATATTTGCAAATTATATATCTGCTACGCGTAATCGGGCAATGAATAAAGAAGTTTCACAAAGTCCCCTTGGGGTACTGGTAAGAAAGGAGGAAATACTCAACTTCCCCATTTGGAGAATTCCTGATAATCTTGCAAGCAATGTGGAAAACCAAATCAATAGGCCCAGCTCTCAATCTTGTAGTTTACCCCTATGAAACTTATTTCTGCAAAGGATATGCTAAACCTACTAAAAGTTAGGCCTAAGAGTCACCTCCAGAGAATCTCTTTTGTTGCTCAGATGTGGCCTTTCTCTCTAAGCCATCTCAGCAGGTGAACTCACTGCCCTTCCTCCTACATGGGACATGACTCCCAGGGGTGTAAATCTCCCTGGCAAAATAGGACAGAACTTCCAGGATGAGCCAGGACCAGGCAATATGGGATTGAGAAAGGCTTCTTGACCAAAAAGGGGAAGAGAGAAATGAGACAAAATAAAGTTTCAGTGGCTAAGAGAGTTCAATGAGAGTTGAGAAGCTATCCTGGATTATATTTTTATGCATTTTATAGATATCCGTTTTTAGTTTATGTTGTATTAGAGCAGCTGGAGGGAAGTACCTGAAATTATTGAGTTGTGTTCCAGTAGTCTTGATTCTTGAAGATGAGTGAATAAAGATATAATCTTTACAATGTGTTTGTTTGATTGTGAAAACTGTGTGTCTGATGCTCTTTTTATCCAGGATATGGACAGATGAGTCGTTGGGATTTTAACTGGTATTACACTGAATCTATAAATTAATCTGGGTAGAAATGACATCTGTATTAGCTAGGGTTCTCCACAGAAACAATCAGCAAGTAATATCTGTAAATAAAAAATTTACAAAAGTGTCTCACTCAACTGTGGGGATGTCAGAATACAAGGTCTGTAGGGCAGGCCATGAGCTGACAGCTCCAAAGAAGATCCTCAATAACTCTCAGAAGAGGCTGGCTGGCTGAAGCAGGAAGAGTGATTTGTATCATCTTATCCCTCTTTAAAAGCTTTCTGGTGATTAAATTAAGCATCACTCGTTGCAGAAGACACCCCCCCTCGATGACTGCAAATGCAATCAGCTATGGACACAGCCAACGTGGTCATGATTCAAGTCCATGAAATGTTCTGACAGCAACAGATGGGCCAGCACTTGTCTGACTAGACAACCCAGCACCACCACCTGACCAAGTTTACACATGAACCTGACCATCACAACATCTAAATTATATTTAGTTTTCCAATCCATGAACATGGTATACTCTTCTATTTATTTAGGTCTCCCATGATTTCTTTTAGCATTTTTTGTAGTTTACTGTGTTTAAGTCTTTGATATCCTTAGTTAAATTTATTCCTAAATATCTGATTCTTTTGGTTGCTATTGTAAGTGGAATTTTTTTCTTGATTTCCTCCTCTGATTGCTCATCACTAGTGTAAAGAAACACTACTGATTTTTGGGTGTTTATCTTGTACTCTGCCATTCTGCTGTACTCAATTAGCAGCTCTAGTAGCTTTACTACAGATTTTTTGGGATTTTTGACAGGTAGTATCATGTCATCTGCAAACACTGAGAGCTATATTTCTTCTTTCCCATTGTGGATGTCTTTTATTCCTTTTTCTTGTCCAAATGCTCTGGGTTGAATCTCCAACACAATGCTGCATAACAATGGTGACAGTGGACATCCTTGTCTTGTCTCTGATCTTAGAAGGAAAGTTTTCAGTCTTTCCCCAGTGAGGATGAAGTTAGCTGTGGATTTTTCATATATTCCCTTATCATGTCGGGGAAGTTCCCTTCTATTCCTAACCATTGAAGTGTTTTCATCAAGAAAGGATGTTGAATTTTGTCAAATGCCTTTTCTGCATCAATGGAGATGATCATGTGGTTTTTCTGCTTTGATTTATTGATAGGGTGTATTACATTAATAAATTTTCTTGCCTTGAATCAGCCTTGCAAATCTGAAATAAATTCTACGTGGTCATGGTGTAAAATTCTCTTAAAATGCTGCTGGATTCAATTTGCAAGTAGTTTGTGAGGATTTTTGCATCTATACTCATTAAAGAGATTGGTCTGAAACAAAAGTGTTTATTATATGGTCTCATTTGGAAAATACTAATAAGAAAACAGGGGCCTAGATTATAGGCTCTTACAGCAGTCATATTTAGTCTGGAAGAGTAATTATTATTTCTGGATTTTAAGAGGCTGTTTTATATATGTATAACCTTGTATTTAGAGATAAGAATGAAGACAATCAGGTTGAGATTAAGGTAATTCAGAATAAAGGGGTAAGAAAGACTCTGTCTATATTTTAGAACCTCATCTATTCTTTGAGACCAAAGGAAGAAAGGTTTATTTTGTCCAGAACTAAGTTTTCAGGAGCACATAATCTAACTCAACGTGTTTGGATAGATCATTTAAACAATCTAAACACAGAGATGCCAGAACAAGAATGAGGGCCTTTAAACCTGTATAGCTTAATGTAATGCCCGGATACATCCTGGAGTATATTAAGCAGATAGGCAAAAAATCTTGGCAAAGTCCATTGAGGGATGGGAGAAAAAATATGGAATTATTAAGCTTTACCACTGAGGAAATCCCTGATTCTGTGTCAAACATTAAGGACACTCAAATCAATAGGCCAGGCCCTTGATCTTGAGGCTTGCTCATGTGAAGCTTATGCATGTAGTGGAAAAGCTTAGTCTACCTATGCGTATGCCTTAAATTTACTTCCAGAGGACCTCTTTTGTTGCTCAGTTGTAGCCTCTCTGTAAGTTCAATTCTACAAGTGAAACCACTGCCCTCCTCTCTATGTGGGACATGACATCCAGGGGTGGAAGTCTTCCTAGTGGCCTGGGAGATGACTCCCAGGGATGAGCCTGGTCCTGGTACATGGGATCGACAATGCCACCCAGACAAAAGGGGGAAAAGAGGCAAATAAGGTATCAGTGGCAGAGAGAGCTCAAATAGAGTCAAGAGGCTATTCTGAAGGTCACTATTATGCAAACTTCAGTTAGACATTGCTACCTACCATAAGCTACCAAAACCCAGCCAAAACCATTCCTGCCAATCCTAAAGAACACCTAGGGCATTATGTAAGATTCAACAAAGGTTCTGTGCACTAGGGAAACTTTCCCAAAACATACAACCTCCAGATAGTTCCCTGGACCACCTAAGTCCTGAAATGCAGTCATCAGCCTCTTCACAACATCAACTAGTTCCATCCTATCTATCCCATAATTATCTATCCCATAATATTGACACCCTTTCCAACATGAAAAAGTTTAGAATACCCCTAAAGACTGGGAGAAAGATCAAAGGTGATGGCAGAATTATACAGAGAAAATAGGGATTTACAAATGAGTATGATTGCTGAATCATAATATTGATACTTCTTTTAGTCTCCTGTATCTAAAGCAGTTAAAAGTGAAAGCCAAAAATTGTGGAATTATAACCCATACCCATTCTGAAATCTGTTCTACAACTAACTGTTGTGATGTGCTTTGAAATTTACTGCTTTTTTGTATATATGTTACTTTTTTACAAGAAGGAAAAAAAATATTTCTTCTAGCCTCCAATGTTTTGGAGCAGTTAGAAGGAAAAATCTGAAATAGTGGAATGGTAACCCATAACAAACTCTGAAATCTGTTCTGTAAGTAATTGTTGAACTGTATGTTGAAAATCATTGCTTTTTCTTTTTTTCTTTATATATATGTATATATATATATATATATATACACACACACACAATTTAAAAACATTAAGAAAAAGAGATTGGTCAGTAATCTTTGCTTGTAGTGTCTTTGGCTTTTGGTATAAGGGTGATGCTGCCTTCATAAAATGAGTTAGGTAGCTTTCCTTCCTCTTCAATTCTTTTGAAGAGTTTGAGCAGGATTGGTACTAATTCTTTCTTGAACACTTTCTTGAACGTAGAATTCACACGGGAAGCTATCTGGTCCTGGACTTCTCTTTCCTAGAAGCCTCTTGATGACTGATTCAATCTCTTTACCTATGATTGGTTTGTTGAGGTCATCTAATTCTTCTCAAGTCAATGTTGGTTGTTCATGCCTTTCTAGGAAGTTGTCCATTTCATCTTCATTCTCTAGTTTATTAGCATATATTTGCTCATAGTATTCTCTCATTACCTCCTTTATTTCTGCAGGATCAATGGTTACATCCCCTCTTCTATTTCTGATTTTATTTATTTGCATCCCCTCGTTCTTTTTTCTTTTATTGTCAGCCTAGCTAAGGGTCCACAGATTTTATCGATTTTCTCAAAGAACCAACTTCTGGTTTTGTTGATTTTCTTGATTGTTTTCATAATCTGAGCTTCATTTATTTCTGCTCTGATCTTCATAATTTCTTTCCTTTGTTTGCTTTGGGGTTAGTTTGCTGTTCTTCCAAGTGAGCAATCAATTCCTTGATTTTCCTCTTTCTTATTTTTAAATATAGGTATATATGGCAATAAATTTCCCTCTTAGCACTGCCTTTTCTGCATCCCATAAATTTTGATACGTTGCATTTTCATTTTTATTTGCCTCAAAATATCTACTGATTTTCCTTGTAATTTCTTACTTGACCCACTGGTGTGTTGCTTAGCCTCCATATATTTGCAGAATTTCTGGCCCTCTGCCTATTACTGATTTCCAAATTCATTCCATTATGATCCAAGAAAGTGTTTTGATTAATTTCAGTCTTTTAAATTTATCAAGACTTGCTTTGTGACCCACCATATGGTCTATCCTTGAGAATGATCCATGAGCACTTGAGAAAAATGTGTATCCTGCTCTTATGGGGTGTGATGTTCTGTAAATGTCTCAAAGTCTAGTTCATTTACCATATTATTCAAAATCTCTTCTTTATTGATCCTCTGTCTAAATACTCTATCCATTGACAAGAACAAGGAATTAAGTCCCCAACTATTATGGGAGAAGTTTCTACTTCTCCCTTCAGTGTTGTCTGTGTTTGCCTTATATATTTTGGAGCACTCTGACTTGGTGCATGTTTGTGATTGTTATGACTTCTTGCTGAATTGTTCTTTTTATTAATACATAGTGTCCTTCTTTGTCTCTTTTAATTGTCTTACATTTGAAGTCTAATTTGTCAGATACTAGTATAGGTACCCCTGTTCTTTTCTGGTTGTTGTTTGAATGAAGTATCTTTTCCTAACCTTTCACTTTCAACCTATTTTTGCCCTTGGATCTAAAGTGAGTCTCCTGTAGACAGCATATAGACGGGTCCTGTTTCTTAATCCATTCTGCCAGTTTATGTCTTTTGATTGGGGACTTTAATCCATTAACATTTAATATTATTACTGTAAACGCAGTACTTTCTTCTACCATTTTTGTCTTTTGGATTTTTTTTTTTTTTTTAACATGGGCAGGCACCGGGAATCGAACCCGGGTCCTCTGGCATTGCAGGCAAATATTCCTGCCTGCTGAGCCACCGTGGCCCGTCCTGTCTTTTGGATTTTATATATCATATCTTTTTTTTTCTTTTTACCTTTACTGATAATCTTCATTTCTACACTCTTCTCCAGACCTCTCTCTCCTGCCTTTTCCTATCCGTCTGTAGTGCTCCCTTTAGTATTTATTGTAGAGCTAGTCTTTTACTTAAAAATTCTCTCAGTAATTGTTTCTCTGAAAATATTTAAACTAACCCTCCCCCCTTTTTTGTTCATGGGTAGGCAAACTCCCCCTCATTTTTTGAAGGATAATTTTGCTGGGTATACAATTCTTGGTTGGCAGTTTTTCTCTTTCAGAATCTTAAATGTATCATACCACTGCCTTCTCGTCACCATGGTTTCTGCTGAGAAATCCACACAGCCTTATTGAGCTTCCCTTGTATGTGATGGATTGCTTTTTTCTTGCTGCTTTCAAAATTCTCTGTCTGATATCTGATCATCTGATTAGTAAGTGTCTTATAGTATGTCTATCTGGATCTATTTTGTTTGGGGTACGCTGCCATTTGTGGATCTGTAATTTTATGTTTTTCATAAGAGATCGGAAATTTTCAGTGATTGTTTCCTCCATTAGTCTTTCTCCTCCTTTTCTCTTCTCTTCTCCTTCTGGGACACCCACAATATGTATATTCATGCACTTCATGTCATCATCCAATTCCCTGAGACCCTGTTCATATTTTTCCATTCTTTTCCCTACATTTTCTTTTGTATCAGATTTCAGAGGTCTAGTCCTCTAGTTCACTAATTCTTTCTGTTGCCTCTTCGAATCTATTGTTGGTTTCCATTGTTCTTTTCATCTCTTCTATTGTACTTTTCATTCACATAAGTTCTGTGATTTGTTTTTTCAAACTCTAGGTTTTCTTTATGGTCGCCCAATGTCTTCTTTATATCTTCCCTCAAAGATTTGATTTTTTTTTTTATCACTGATTTGATTTTTGATGAGATTTTGCATGTCTGTTCAAACATCCTGAATTAGCTGTTTCAACTCTTGTATCTCACTTGAAGTGTTGGTTTGTTCCTCTGTCTGAGCCATAACTTCGACTTTCCAAGGATGACTAGTTATTCTTTCTGGTGTCTAAGCATTTGATTTCCTTTATTAGTTTATTCTGGAGGTTGTTTTCACTCTTTTAGCTAGGGTTTTCCATCTTGATGGATGGCTTTGTTCTCTTATCTGTTCTCTGACATTCAGTTCAATTTATTCTAGACCTCTAGCTTAGGTTCTGTTTACTCAGAATCTTTCACTTCTTGTTTTTCTGTTTCTTGTCCTGTCTATATGAGGTCCTTTTTTTTAATTGAGAAGGGTCTCCTCAGATATTATAGACCCCACTCAGATTTTTTCCCAGACCAGACAGGCCCACTGGTTTTGTATGTTTTTTTTTTTTTTCCATCAGCCCTACCTGCTCTTTGCTGGGGTAAAAAACTCCTAGTTCCTTTAGTGATTATTCTAGGTTTATCTGTGCTAGGGGCCTCTTTTCAATAGTTAGAATTTGTTAATTAATTCTACAACTGGAGCTTGGTTGAGCTAAGCCCTTGCTACTAGCAAAGTTTGTTTCCTTTCCCCCCAGGGGAACCAACCTGCCATGCCCATGGGGGAAGGGCACCGGCTTCCACAGCTTGGGGGATTTACAGTTCTGTGTGGGATCTCAGCCATTCTACCTGATCCAGTCTGGTGTATGCAGTGTGTCTAGTCACTGATGTTTCCCCAGCAGTTTTTCTGTACTGTTCTTCACCAATACTTTTTAATTATCTGCTCAACATACTCTAAGATATATTTGGGCATTTTGTTAAGCTATACAGAATTAAAAGCAAATATACTCAAAGAGCTAAAGGAAACATGGACAAAGAACTAAAGGAAATCAGGAAAACAACAGATGAGAATATCAAGAGAGGGGAAAAAAATAGAACTGCAAGCCAAGGAGGGATTTTTTAGAGAGAGCTGTATACTACAGTACAGCAGTTAAAAATTCCCTGAAGGGTTTCAACAGAAGATTGGAGCTGACTGAAGAAAGAATCAGTGAACCTGAAGATAAGAAAACTGACATCATCCAGTCTGAGGAGCAGAAAGAATCAAGAAAAGTGAGTAGAGCCTGAGGAACCTATGGGATACCATCAAGCATACTGGTAAAAGCACTGCGGGAATTCCAAAAGGGGAAGAAAGACAGAAAGGGGCAGAGAAAATATTCAAAGAATAATGTTTGACAACTATCCAAAGTGAATGAAAGACAGAAATATACATACCCAAGAAGTTCACCAAACTCCAAATAGGATATGCCCAAATAGACCTATGCTGTGATATACTACAATCAAACTGTTGAATGCCAAAGATAAAGACAGAATTCTGAGAGCCAAAAGAGAAAAGTAACATGTCACACACCAGGGTACCACAATAATAATAAGTTGTGATTTCTCATCAGACACCAAGGAGACAAGAAGGCAATGGCATGACATATGCTGAGGGTTTATCACCACTAGACTGGCCCTACAAGAGATGTTAGGGTTCTGTAGGTTGAAAGGAAAGGATACCAGATGATAGATGGAAGCTGCATCAAGAAATAAGGATTTCCATGAATAAATATAAATGGCAATACTACTGTATTTTTGGTTTATAACTCCACTTTTTATTTCTGGGATACAGGATCTAAAAGGCAAATGCATAAAATGTAATGTTAAATCAATGATGTTTAGCCTTATAATGTAGAACATGCAATTTTTTGACAAGAACTACATAAAGTTTGAGGGACAGAGGTGTATAGAAGCATAATTTGTGTGTACCATTGAAATTAAGTTCATCTAAGCAAATAAGGATATTACAGATTTAGAATGTAATATCCTTATGTAACATTTAAATGTTACATTCTAAATGTAACATTTAGAATGTTACATTTAAGTCCCATGGTAAAAACAAAGAAAATATCAGAGAATATATCATCTAACAGAGACACAAATTAGAATACAGATTGCCAGGGATGGGAAGCAAAGGGAAGAGTAGTAAATGCATAATGTGTGTAGAGCTTCTGTTGGGAATATGGGAAAGTTTTAGTAATGAAAGGTGGTAAGGGTACCCCCACATGTGAGTATGTTAATCCCACTGAATGGTATACTTGGGAGTGGTTTAGATGGGAAAGCTTATGTTTAATGTATTTTTTCATGATTAGAAAAAAAAGAGCAATAAAAAGATAACAATTAAATGCACTATATGATCAGGTATTCAGAAAATGGATTGGTAAATAGGCTGAGAAACAGATAGACTGATATATGGGTGGATAGCAAATGTGGTAAAATGTTAAAATATGGGGGCACAGGAGTACATAAAGTTTATAGCTGTCCTGTAAGTTTGAAAATATTAAAAAATAAAAAGTTAAAAAAAAAAAGTTCTGTGCACATTACTAGATTTGAAGACTTAAACTTTATGACTTTTCTTTTGGCGGGGGCGGGGGAGTAGTGCATGGTCCTGGAATCGAATCCAGGTCTCCTGCATGGAAGGCGAGCATTCTACCACTGAACCACCCATGCACCCAAACTTTGTGACTTTAATTCTAATTATCAGATAATTATTAAAGTTAAAAAGAATTATTTGTCTAACAAAAATAAAGCAAATGTTTATCTTTACCTCACAGACATCTAAAAGTATATTATAATTACTGTGTACATACGTACACACACATAAACATGCTTTCATGTTTACCTAGCTTTTACTCTAAAAGCTAACATTTGAATAAATAAACATTTCAGCAATTACTTTTACAATTAAAAATTATAATAAAGTAATTTTATGCACTGTTTTATCATTTTTATGCCAGTATACAAAAAATAATAAATCTAATGAATACATATTTTAAAAAGTAAAATTTCTTAGGCTCTAACCATTAAATACAAACTCAGAAATGTTGTTTTTAAGTACCTGTAGAGTTATTTTGTATATCCGATTCAGGATAAGGATGAGTCCAAAACCTGAGAAAAAGTTTTGAACACGTTTGATGTATCTTGAATCATGCATGAAAAATCTTCTGCTATTTGCAGATCAAAGCAACCCTGAGTATTCTAAAACAACTAGAATGAAAAATGTCAAAATCTAATTTCATCCTCATCCACATGCTTCTTTGAACTAATAATTCAGAGAATCAGTCAGTATGTTGAACTAATTAGCAGGCTTAACGCTTGCCAACTTTGATGACTGCAATCCTTCATTTTAAGAAATAGAATTTAAAAAATAGTTTTAAAAAGACAAACCCACGGAAGCAAATTTGAGAAGCTAGTTCAAGTTCACAAAGTCACGTATGTTGAATGACACCTCAAAAAGTCCCAAAAGACAAGTGAATTTATCACTCCACAAGCTATGAAATGGACTGAAAATGATAATGAGGTTTTTGACTTGCATAAAATGAATTCAACATTTTTTTTGTAAACTGTGTCCAATCATTCCCTATGAAATAAGCATACCTCTAATTCTATTTCAACATTAGGGATCACAGTAAACTGTTCCTGATAAGAGGTTAACACTTTATTTTCAGTTGTGAAGAATAAATTCATTCAGGATCTTTTAAGTGAAATCCCACCCATTTGCTACGAAGATTTTTTTCTGACATTTACTTGTAGTAATCAGTGAAAAACCCATAGCTACTAAGAATATTAAACAGAAAGCATTAATTAGTTAATATCTCCATGATTTTTCTTGGCCTAGTACTAAATGGATTTTAAGAAAATTGTTCTATTAATTGCTAATATTCAAAGAAGACCATTTCTATAATTCATATGAGCACATTACACAGATTCTTCTAAAAAATCCCTCCTTGGTTTGCAATTCTATTTTTTTCCCCTCTAACTTGAGGCATGAGTTAAGCATTAAAAGTAAAGGTCTCAATTCCCAAAGTGGTATACAGTGTGTATGTTTATGGGCAGGAAGTCCAAGCTTACTACTTTAATATCACTTAAAGTATTTTCAAGTATTTAATATCACTGAAGATATTTTTAAGAGGTCACCTTTTTAAAAAAATGCTCTTCTCAAAGATCGAGATGGTATAATCCAGAATGCCTGGAGTGTATAATAATAGTGAAATGTACAATGTACAAATTTTAAAAATGTTTTTGCATGAGGAAGAACAAAGGAATGTCATTATTGCAAGGTGCTGAAAACAGATGATAATTTATACTTTAAAATATCACTTATGTGTGAGACTAAAGCAAAAAAATGTTTGTTACAAAATTTATATTTTGACTAGAGCATTTCCTAATATAACTCATGTAGATAGTTTGACTGAATGTCATAAGTACTTGGAATCTCAGGTAGCACATGAGATTTTGTTGGTTTGTCCAGAGTGATGCCCCGATGAATCCCAGAATGATTTGATCGGTGACTGGAAAAGTATTTGCAAGCCCCCTTCGGGGAATGGTGAGAGCAGGGAGAAATTCAACTTCCCCAAGTTGAATTCTTGATATTCTCACAAGCAGTGTGGACAACCAAAGCTATAGGCTGAGCCCCCAGTCTTGGGGTTTGTTCATATGAAACTTAACCCCACAAAGGATAGGTCAAGTCTACTTAAAATTTAGGC
>PVIY010013087.1:0-60119 GCA_004026745.1 Myrmecophaga tridactyla
AACAGGAAGGAATTTTTCTCTAATTTTCACCTAATGGTGTTCCCCAAAGTAAAATTCAAAAGTTAGTCCAACTTAGTCTACTTTACCCTTACATGTTCTTACCAGGCTCCAGCAGTGGCTATTACTCTCAGTCAGCTATGATTTTCTCAATCTGCCTGTCTTTCCAGTGTTCAGGGTGGTAGTTTGTCCCATATTTTCAACTCTCTAGTGGATATCAGAAGAGTTATTGGTCTTCAGTTTTTCCATCTTTTTATTTTGTTGCCAGGATGAGAATGATGACTTCCAAATTCATTACATGTTGGACCAGAAACCAGATGTTTACTCTTTTGTTGGTTTTTTTTTCAGGCCTCACTAATTGCTGTCCTTTATTAGTTCCTCTATCTATGCTTAACCTTGAAATATTGCACAGTCTCTGAGCTCAGTCCTGGGCAATCACCATCTACATCTTCTTCTTTTTGACATCCTATTTCTTTTATATTTTCCTCTTGAGCAAACAACTTCTTGAGAGACATCTTAAGAAACCTTCAGTTTTACTAGAACTAGTGATAAGAAGAACTATTCTACAAGAAAAGCAAGCTTCCTTAAGAGTCACAGTTATTGCTGCTTCTTCAGATAAGAAACCATCCAAAGAGGTTGGGAGATTAAATTTTCCACAGGAGAATTCTGAATAAGGTGTGTGGTTATAAGGAAATGATACAGAAAATGTATATAAAGCCTGAGATTTTCTAGCAACTAATAAATTCTAATTGTATTTTTCTGTGAAATACGATATTTTCTTATCTTTTCCCACATTCTTGGTTTTTCCATAATTAAAGTATTTCTTTTATGGACTTTTTAACTCTAATATATGTATTTTAGTATCATTGTCTCTGTATTATTTTGTCCATTTTGTGTAATTATCTACATGCATAATCATTTTCAACTCAATATCTGTCCAAGTATCTTTTTCAACATTTCTTTTACTGATCCCCTGGGTTTCTAACTGCTTTAAAATTCTCCCATCAATGTTCCCCTTTCCTTTCCTTATAGTTTACCCATTTTTCTAATTAAGACATTATGCTAAAATCATAAAAGCATTTTTTAGCATTTGTTTCACATTCTTAACTTTTAAATTATACAATTTGATAAACAGTTTTCTCTCAATTCCTTCTACAATTTCCTTTTTGTATTCCAGAACAATTTTTAGATGGCTCAATGGCTTTTAATAGAAAAACATCCCTTCTCTACTACCAATTGTATTCCATTTTGCTTGTTAATTTATAGGGGAGTTGGAAAAGTTGGTTAATCACAAAGACTAAATATTGACCCACAATTCCTTTCACAGTTCAGTAATGAAAACAGTAAAGCTCACAATTACACTTGGAATGCCCTCCCTTTCCTTTATTTATTTGTATTTTTAGTAAATATTTACTGAATGCCTTCTACGAACCAACTAGTATTCTAGGGAATAGAAAGATGACTAAGACAGACAAAGTTCTTGCTCTAATTAGGTGGTGTGGTGAAGGTCAATTTAAACCAAACAATATCAATAAATAAATGACAGCAATAATTTCAAACAGTTATAATTTCTATGAAAATGAAATTAGAGTGAAATGAGAGAAAGATCACCTGCAAATGTGGAGTAGCATTGGTATTGATTTATAATGTTGGAATACTGAGATTACTGCTTTAGGAAAGTTGGCGGGGGCAGGGGTGGTGTAGTGATGTCACAATAATCCCTCAAGGCAGACACTGGCCTTGGTATGGCCCCACTAGCAGCTGCCCTCCATCAAGGTCCAAGGCACCACAGGGATTCTTGTCTCTTCTCTCAAAGCCCCATAACTTAAGTTCTAGCATCCTCAAGCCTCCATGAGCATCTACTCCTCCAAGACCTTGCCACCCCTAGGTACTCACTCAATATCGGGTTTACATGTGCATACCACCGTGAAACACAAAGATCAACAGTATCTGAAAGTGTACCTGCTCTCCTTGAATGATCCTCAAACCTCACCCTGTCTCAGTCATCAAGAGCAGGATCCCTGAGAGTTGAGGAATTCTTCATGTTTGTGTACCTCACCAATTTCTTTAAAGAATAAAAGCTCATAAATCCCACATTGGCAATGAAGACAGAACTCTACAGTCCAAAATTCTTGTCTGGCCTTCACAAGAAGGAAGGGGAATGTGAGAATATTAATTAATACATTTAAATATACATACTTCTAACTGATAAAGCCATAGCTCAGGAAAAGTATATGAAACACCAATTTAAATCTTCATCCATGTAGTAGTATGTATTGAAATTTCTTTCCTTTTTAAGGTTGAGTAATAACTCTACTGTATGTATATATATATATACTTTGTTTATCCATTCAGCTGCTGATAGACAGCTTGGCTGTGTTCTTGTTTGCAAGCTGTTGGAATGCAATATACCAAAAAACTGAATGGATTTTAAAAAGGGGAATTTATTAAACTGCAAGTTTACATGTTCTAAGGTGGTGAAAATTCCCAAATTAAAGCAAGTCTATAAAAATGTACAATCTAAGGCATCCAGGGAAGGTACCTTGGTTCAAGAAAGCCAATGACATTCAGGGTTTCTCTCTTAACTGGAAAGGCACATGGCAAAGATGGCAACATGTGCTAGCTTTCTCTGCAGGCTTCCTGTTTCATGACACTCCCTTGGGGGTGTTTTCTGTCTTCATCTCCAAAGGTCTCTAGGTGCAGGGGCTCTACAGCTTTTTCCAAAATGTTTCCTCTTTTAAAGATTCCTGTAGACTAATCACCCCACCTGGAATGGGTGGAGTCACATCTCCCTCTAATCAAAGGTTAATACCCACAATTGGGTGTGTCACATCTCTGTGGAGATAATCTATTCAGGTTTTCAACCTACAGTGCTGAATAGGGATTAAAAGAAATGGTTGCCTGCACAAGACAATCAGGATTAAAACATGGCTTTTCTAGGGTATATAATAGTATTTTTTGACTATTGTGAGACACACACTTAGACACAAACACAAATACACACACATAAAGTTACTGCTAACAATAAGATATTTTTCCTGGCTTATCTTTCTGAATTTTATGCTCAGGTTTTATCTTAATTATGAGATTATTGTAAACAAACAAAAACCTCAAAATCCCTTCATATTTGTCTAGCACCATTTGAGAAGTTTAACAGAATTATGCAGAATTTTCTTATCCAGGAATTCCAAGAACATGAATGTTTGTGACATAGAGCTAATACATAAGCCTAATGTGGGTATCATATTAGTGCCTCTATTACATTAAATGATACAGATAGCCAAGCATAGTGGTGAGATAACCATCTTTGAAGTCACATAGATTTAAGTGATAAATCAGTTCTGATCCTTTCTAGCTATGTGATCTTGGGGAAGTTAATGTTTCTAAGCCAGAATTTCTTCAAATGCAAAATGATAATAGTTGCCATCTATTTGTCAAGGCTGTTGTGAAGTTATCAAGATACATTGCTGCCTCACAATCCATTTCGAAGGCACTCAAAAGAAACGATAGCTATTGTTACTAATTACAATTAACAGAACAGGGTTTCTACATTTTGGGAGGAACAAACATTGAACAATATCCTTGGTAACATGCTACACTGAGAAATATGCTTGTACTTAAAGGAATGAATGGTGGATCTTGGATAATGACAAGACTGAACTGAAATTATTAAGTTTTATATTAGGATTGGAGACATTCTCAGGAGTCTGCAAATTCTGAAGTTTGGTGGTTTGTAAAACTCAAAGAGATGCACCCAATGTCAAATGGTACCATTTATTATTTGGTAAACATTGTGCTAGTTTGCTAGCTGCCAGAATGCAATATACCAGAAATGATATGGCTTTTAAAAGGGGGAATTTAATAGGTTGCTTGTTTACAGTTGTAAGGCAGAGAAAATGTCCCAATTAAAACAAATCTATAGAAATGTCCAATTTAAGGCATCCAAAGAAAGATACCTTGGTTCAAGAAGGCCAGTAAAGTTCAATGTTTCTCTCTCAGCTGGAAGGGCACATGACGAACATGGCTGTGTTTGCTGGCTTTCTTGTGGCTCTACAAAAGGGATTCTAACAAGTAACTCCACCTTCAGTGGGTGGAGACATACCTTCATGGAAATCATCTCATCAAAAGTTACCACCCACAATTGGGTGGGTCACATTTTCATGGGAACAATCAAAATGCTCCCACCCAGCAATATTGAATGAGGATTAAAGTATATGGCTTTTCTGGGGTCCACCACAGATTTTATCTGGCACAACATAATACCAAAATGTCACAGGCAGTGGGAGCTTACGCTTATCTTGAAACTTGAACACAAACTCCAAGTCTTTATAAATAGCATGCACTAAAGCTTGCTTGGAAAAATAATTGATTGGTTTCTAAACCTACAATACCCAAACATAACAATGTTTGGTTTCTGGTCCTCAAAGGAAAAGAAATATAAGGTTAAAACTTGACCTGTTTTCTAGGATGGGTTTTGGCCATGATACCTTGTTAAATACAGCTTTCTCTCTAGAGATTAG
The DNA here is from genome assembly GCA_004026745.1 of Myrmecophaga tridactyla. NCBI lineage: Eukaryota > Metazoa > Chordata > Mammalia > Pilosa > Myrmecophagidae > Myrmecophaga > Myrmecophaga tridactyla. The sequence goes on from PVIY010013087.1 coordinate 4,518, forward strand.
TTCTGAAAAGGAGTTAAGAATGAAAACTATTATGTGACAATCCAATTTGCATGGATGAAAGGGAGTTAGAGAACAGATAACTCAGGTCTTAATCAAATCTTATTAAGTAGCATCACTTTTTTTTAAGTTAAGATCTATCCTAATTTGATTTGTTACATTAAAACTAGTAAGACAAGAAGGCTGAGCAAAAGAACTCCAGAAATGAAGAACAGTGAAGTTTTAAAGACTTTTAATGAAGCAATAAAAAAGTCACTGAGAGGAGCTGTGAATATGGATTCCAAGTTTAGGCCAAAACAACAGTATTGCTGTTGTCATTTTTTTTCCTGAAAAACTTTTACTTTCTGAGTTGTTCAGCCTTGCCAAGTGCCCTCAGGATGAGCAGGTTGCAGGACCCAGCAAGCAAATAAAGTGCCTGCTTGTGGGTTTGCCTACTCGCCATAAAATCCTAATGCACATACCTTGGAACATCGATTCCTGGAATGTTCTGAACTTATGTATTTCACTTGCTCATTGCTTCATCATGAAGACCCAGTTTTCCAGTACTTATTTTGGACTGCCTTCTGCATTCATTGCAGCAGCTTCATACAATAGATGCTATGATTTTGCCTGTACATTCTTGTTTCACAAGATTTATATCTAGTTTTATCTTTATGCTCCACAGTTGTTTTAGGGTCATAACATTTTTTTGCCCCACATCCTCTGAGTCCCTGAGGAGTTGTGCAGTCCTGATATGTGTTGGTTATCACGACCTTACAAATCCAGTTTTCCACTATTTGCAGATTGTGAATGAATTGGGCGTACTTTGCTCAATGCAGTGTTTACAGTTTGTGCCAATGAAAGTTCTCCTTAAGGGGACACTACTTGATTTTTTGTGGGATTTGAATACTGCCATTCCTACAAGCCATTTGCATTTGATTATTCAAGGAGAAAGAGAAGAGATCACTGGTAGCTCTCAGTTATGAAATTGAACATGTTCTTTCTGGGATTCACTTTGACATCTTATAGTTTCCAATTTTATTTCATCCCTTCGCTCTACTAATTTAAAACCTCAGCAGTTTCATTTTAGGAAAAGGCCAATTTTTGCATTAGTCAACATCTCATTAATTCTGGAAAGCTACTAGCTGGTTCTGACCTCTGGGGTATACATACCCACAGGCATAGGGTTCTTCCATGTGGTGGAATCCATGCAGTGATATATTTTCAACTTCTAAACACGAGATATATTTATGTACTTGGGGTAGACACACCCAAGCTTGTATATGAAGTTTAGTTGATCTTATTTATCTACCTAAGAGTTGCACCTCTGTTTCTTCATTTGAATTTTTCTAACTAGTTTCTTCTCAAAAGACTCATCTCCAAATAGTTCAGTGGTTAATAAAGCTAATGAATTGCTTTATGGACTTGATGAAAGGAGGTGAGTTACTGCCCAGCGTTGGCTTCCTTTAACCTTAACATGCTAGCTCTGGATTTCAGGGAACACATCTGGATGTGTACCATTAACTGCCCTCAAGCCATTGACTCATTTTGCATTTATGGTTCAAATGACGAGAGTGTGCTGCCTAACAAACATTTTACTAACCACATCCATCCTATTACAAAGGATATAAGGACAGCTTGAAACCAAAGGTCATGTTTAAAACAACGGAAAATAGTTTTCCGAGTTGAATACACTCCTGTATCATGAAAACCTTCATTTAGCTATGATGTAGTAATTTTTAACTTCCAGGAAATAATCTGTGAAGTAGAAGTTTTCTTTTTAATTACAAAGTAGTGTTTATGGCCTCATATAAGGGATGTATAAATGTCAAGAAACAGTGAATACTGGGGTGGGCCATGGTGGCTCAGCAGGCAGAGTTCTCACCTGCCATGCCAGAGACCTGGTGCCTGCCCATAAAAAAAAGTGAATACTGAAGAAACATTTTAGCATATTCAGAATGATGGTTCAGCATTTAAAAATTTTTAACCTTTATTGTCTTTTTCAATAGAAAAGTAACACTCTACCAAGAAGATTATCCATGAACTTATTTTATCAGTTACATTTGTTTTTTTTTTAATTGTATGTATTTTGTGATGTAATACAAGATTTTCTGACAAACTGTATAGAACTCTCAGCCACCTTGATGTTCCATATAATGGAGAATATTTACATTCCCAAAGGAACATTTAAGACATTTTTTGTTAGTTATGTGAAAAATAGATGTATTCTCTGGTGCATTTGGTTGACATATATTAATCTGACTTTTTTCATGTTCTTTGCTATTTTGAGTTCCATTATAGATTCATGAATAAAGTGGTTAGCACAGAAGAAATAACTTCACTTGGTGTATTTTGTTATATATTCTACTGGAAATAGTATCAATCAGTTTTGGTTCATAGTGTCTTTCTTTACCTGCATATTTTTGTCCTTTTTCCTGTAGAATAGAATTTTGATTAAGCATGTTTACTCATTTCAGACTTGTGTCATCCCAGTGACGGAGTCTTTAAACATGCTGCCCTGGCATTTATGGATCTTCACACATATGGTCCTAAATAAGTTGTAAGCCTTATTTTCTACTGCTTGTGCTTAAAAATAATACACTAGGGCCAAACTCATGTATTTTTTGTCTTTAAATAGGCCTACCCTTTTCTAATATTCCTCTGTTCCCTGTTCCTTTAACAGCTTTTGCTCCACAATGTCACCTCTTTAGGTTTAGATCAAACCAGCACTGGTGCAATAAAATTGCTAAATAGAAGTGTGCAGAATGAGTATTTTTTTTACTATAGGCAAATATTTAGGATGCCATTTAGATGTGCAAGTTCAAATACAAAATAAAAGATATACATTTGTACTCATACATTTTTGGAACAAAAGTCGTGTATTCTAAGAATATTGGGCCAGGAGAAATTTCAACTTTTCTTTGGGACACCAACGCATTTTGTGTATCCATATTGCCAGAATATTCTTTTGATTTGAGTCAATGTCAAAGTCTCTTAAATCGAGTGATCTCTTTCAAAAGACAGTCTAAGAATTTTTCAGAAAATATCATTTATTTGCTTTTGAGGAAGTAAAACTATTAATTAACCAAAACCATGGAGGTGCAATAGAGCTACAGTGATTTTTAATTTTCATATCAAACTCATCACTACTTTCTTAAATTGCTTTAAAATGTATTGATTATAATTTTATTTGTGCTCATAGCTGTGGTACAGATACAATTTGAAAGAAAATCTCGGGTGTCTTTGCAAGTTAAAGGTCAGTTTACTATTCACTATATATATTCATTATTGAGTCAAGTAAGGGTTCTCTTTCACCATATTGTCCTTTTTGCTGCATGTTTCACATCCTTATTCTTCAGACTATGAATCAGCGGGTTTAGCATAGGGATTACCAATGTACAAAATGCAGCAGAAACCTTCCTCTGCTCCAGGGAATATTCAGAGTTTGACTGGATGTAACTAAAAGTCACAGACCCATAGAATAATGTCACAGCAGTCAGGTGGGAGGCACGTGTGGGGAAGGATTTGTGCCTCCACTCAGCTGAGGTGACTTTTTAATAACAATGATGATGCAGATGTGAGACCATGATGATAATGAAAGTGAACATTGTCATTACTCCAAAGAATATCAAAAGCAGTATCTCATTTTGTGTGAGCATCATAGCAAGAGATCCTTAGAAGAGATGGAATGTCACAGAAATGATTCACAATGACCACAGAAATCTAGCTTGAGCAAGACAATTGTGTGTCAGGGAATTAAAACTCCCACCTAAGTAAAATGTAAGGACCATCTGAATACAAACCCTTTGGGTCATAGTGACTGTATACAACAAAGGATTAGCAATTGCACATAGCAGTCCTGAGTCATCATAGACAGGAAGGTGCCCTCTGGGGTTAAATCACTGCAAAAAAGAAGCTCTGGAGAACACAGAAGGAAATGTAATATATTTATGCTCTGACAGAAAATTTATAAGCATCTTAGGAGCAAAGACGGTGAAGTAACAGATGTCACAAAAAGAGATTTACTAAGGAAGAAGTACATTGGAATAGGAAGTTAAGAATTTAAGCAGATACGGTGATCTTCCCCAATTACTGACCAGTGATAAAATAAAAAAGAGTAAAAAGCAAAAGGAGAGGGATCTGCAAATTAGGATTTTCAGTTAAACTTATCAGAAGGAACTCCTTCATATCTGTCTGATAATAATCTGCCATGCATTGGATTTACATAGTCCTTAGCTGCATAACAAAATGATATCAGTCACATGAACAAGTTTAGGATGTCACTTTGAATGCAGTTTAGGATGCAGTGTGAAGCCACTGCATCACAAAGTATTAGGCTTATCCTGCAGTCAGATATAAAGAGTAAATTAACTTTGGTTGCAGGGCATATGTGGCTACGTATGTGGACTAAAATTCTGGAAACTAGAGAAAATTGTATTCCCTATTTCTTTACTTAAACATCTGAAAAATGTTGAAAAGGGAAACTCTGTAAGGTCACAAAATTATTAATTAGTAGAACTGACATTCAAATTCAGATAAGCCTGTTTCCAAACCTGTGACTCATTCTGGGATGCACAGAAACCCTATGCCTTTACTTTATGGCTACAGACAAAGTAACATATATCACTAACAAATATCCATTATCCTGTGGCTACCCTGTTTCTATTTTTTGTGTCCAATTCAGCTCATTTTGCTGACTCCCATAATATGCACACTCCCTTAGTTTCCAATTTTCAGACCTCTGATCTCTTTTAGTCTTACCTTTTGTCCATATTCCCCACTTGGAAGACCAATGACAACCATCCAGAGGAGTTGAGAGGGGAGAAAGCGATAGATCAATCTTTTCACGGTAGTTATTAATAAGTCCAGTCGAAGACATAGTAGTGCAATTTAACTTGATAGTCATTCAATTTTTTTGAGTTTTCATAACTTCTCTTTGCTTTTTGTTTTTTAATCAATATTCAAATAATAAACCCAAAAATCTAGTGCAGAGAAACAAGATATCTAACAGATATATCCTGTTTTTAAAAACTTAGTCTGCCCCTCATTTTCCTTTGCCTTTTGACAGGATACAACACTAATTCAATCAGTATTTATGATTAAACTTTCTAATTAATTCATTGAGGCATATTTTTATTCATTTAATTAATGCATGTACATGCAACTGAAATTATCTAATAGATATTTAATGAGAGTAAAATTTATGAAAATGTTTTCTTTTCCCTAATTATTAGATAATGTCAATTACTAATTCTATCCCACCTTTTAGAGGATGCAACAACTTATTCATTAAAATCCACAGAAGAAGAATATCCACTACATACACTTTTACCAACCCTGTGGATATTAGAAAATGTTTACAGCTATAAATTGCCTCAAACTCTCATTCTTGCCTTATGTTACTTGTATTGGCTTATGCAAAGCTACTTTGTATAAAAAGAATCATTTTTTCTTTAGTCCCCTCCTGGGGTTTATTCTGTGTGTGTATAAATTTTTCACATTATCTACCATCTTCATGTCCTTTTTAATGTCTATGTCATTAAAGAAGAGATCATATATCTGTTAATCCATCATGCCCTATGGCAAAGGCACAGTGTTAGGCATTATATAATTTTCAAGAGAATATATGAGCTGTGCCTCCATGGAACTTGATGTCTATTATAGCTAGACTTTGGTTAAACTTTGGGTGCAATCTTTAAAGAACTGCTAAATCAAAATCATTATGTGACTATTGGCTCATTCCTCACAAGTTGAGGTTATAAATTGTATCCTATCTATGTTTTAATTCAGTGGCCTTGGGAACCAGCATGAAGTTAAGTCCAAAGGGAAAACATTTTGAATGTTGAAGCAATGTGATATATACACTTTTCAAGTGCATATCATGCTTTGATTGGAGAACTGAAGAATAAATTAAACTCATAATGTAGGAAATTGATTTCTAAAATATGAATGAAGATAGGAACAGTATATATTAACAGGAGATTATGGTACCAAACAATATGAAGTGCTAACAAGTTCATTTGGTATCAACAATACAAGCATGTTTTCCAATTTCAGGAAAACAAGTCATAGCTGGAGGAAATGAAAGACAAAATTATCTATACAGTCCCTTTCAGTACTAAAGTACTAATTACATATCGAATGCTTTCATTTTTATTCATTAGCAGCCCATGATATTATATGTAATTATTTTCTATATTATACCTAAGGAAACTGAGGCAATGAGAGGTATATAGATAGGTTAGGATTCAAAGCCAAGCAGTCAGGTTCCAGAAACTATGTCCTTGACCTTGCTGTTGTAAATTCATTTTTATATTTCACTCAATTAGTCATGTATTTACTACCAGCTTATGTCCAGCTTGTAACTCACCAATGAAAATCCAAGGATATCAGGCACATGAGGTGAACATTTTTCCCTCAGTATCTTAGCAATTGTTTCCTTGTGTGCACGGCTAACAAATGAAGGGAAATATGTTTTAAAAAAAGGTAGTTCAGGACAACTTTATCTCATTTTGTTTGTCATGTTGCCAGTTTTTACATTTCCTGAATTCCTGTGGATTTTGGCACTATAATCAAAGGAGAGTATTTTTCCAACTGATTTAAGAACCTCTTGGGAATACAGCTAGCAGTAATATTTCTTGTGACTATCTCAGTCTGCTGAAATCAACAAGATATCCCCAAATAATGGTTTTTATAAAAATTAAATTTCTTCTCAGTAATGTATTTATTTTTCAGTAATTTATTTTTGACTCATGGTTCCAAGGAAACATGACAAAACTTAATCATCAGTGATAGGGTAACACATTGAAAATAAGGATATTGGTGAGAGAAATCAGACCATTAAAAGATTCTCATTAGAGTTAAATAGGGAACTCAGCCAAATGTTAGCAGAAGAGTTAATGATTACCAAAATTATATTCTCTTCATAATGTGAGACTATACTTGTCAACCAAAATTGAAATAGCTCTGCTTAGGCCCTCATGGAGCTTTGCCCCCAAAATAATTCTATGCTGACATAATATTTATAAATTAATCTATTATAATATGGTGTATGTAGAATATTATGTTTCATGCATTGGGACATGCTATTGCAAAATATTACATACAAATATATATGTAAAATATTGTTTGATACATCATGTTCCATATATAAATTCACAGTTATAAGATTTCATAAGTATATTCATGTACTTCTACTTTAAAGCTGTTTATATCAGTGGCTTTTGCTTAAAAACTTTTATAGGAGAAAATATTAAAAACACATAAAGACCCCTAAAATTTACAATCACAAAGTATTAAATTAAATTAAGTAAAAGAATATTATCAAGAGTAATAAAAACTCTGGCATTCTGACAGAGCCAAAACTAGAGCTTACATAGTGTAATTTAAAACAAAATGTAATTTAAAAATACACATTTTTGTGAAAGATATTTTACTAAGGCACAGGAACATTGTGGTAAGAAATAGTAGCAACTTCTATCAAATAATATCCTAAGCCCTGGAAATCATGAGCCCACAAACTTACTTTAGTTTTTACAGAGAGGATAGTGTGACAAACCCAAAGGAAATAGAAAATGATTTTTAAAATATCATTATTGGAATCACAAAATAAAATGAGGCTTAAATGATTGCAAAAGCTCTTATTATGTAGGAATGAGAAGGAAGATTTATCTTACAATATAGCTAAAAAGAACACATTACAATAATCAGATATTCAATTTTAAAGAAATTTCTGTAAATGTGAAAGTAAGTTTAATTCACTATCTAAATTAACTATTGGATTCCATAAAATGCACACACAAAAAAAACATTAGATGCAGACATTATGTCAATATTACCTTCCATCCAAAATTAGAGTACCTTTGAGTTATAAATTTACCACAGGTTAGGAAGTTGTGTTTTCTGGAGGTTTGTGATCAATACTAAAATTAGACAACTGGTATCAGATTATTTTAGTATAGAAAGACACCAAGAAATATCAGAAATTTAAAATAAACCTTTATCTCCTTTTTCTTAACCATACTCACAACCTGCAAAATCAAGAATAAGTAATACTTCTAGTGAAGAAGACAGAACAAGCCTTCATAGCTCTTAAAATACTCCTTGTTGAGTGTAGAGATGTTTTTATGTGTGGCCCCTTTTCATTTGGAGACTCACTTCATAGCTCATTCTGTAAATGTGATTCTCAGAAGTACACAAGTTGGATGATTAGTATTGTTTCTGGTCTCTCAAGGGTGGAAATAATCATAGAGATATAAGCTCTTTGAATCATTATTTAATAGAAGTCTCTGCTTTTTACTTTGTTAAAATGTAATCCTCTTTATCAGTAAAACAATTTAAAAACTTTATGTTCTCTATCACATAAACATCATGGGGTAAAGGCACAATATAGAGAATAAATGCTACTGCAGGGGCCAAAGAAATGTGCTCTAATCACATATTGCTACTCAGACCAGTAATCAAATATTCTAATGTGCAACACCTGACGCTTTTCCTGCTTGAGGAATGGAAATAATCAAACACATTCTTACCTATGTCATTGGGTCATTATGAAATTTATATAAATTAATGTATAACATCATATTCCAGAAAATTTAACAATCACTTGCATTAAAGTTCTGAGAGATTATATACAAAATATATATAACTAATTTTATGATGCTCTCCTTATGCCCCATTTATATTAAAAAATATATGCTTTCATTCCAGCTCAGCATTCAGTGAGAGTCATATCTGTAGATTGTGTCTTAATAATTCCTTGGTATCTTCCATTCAACAAAAACAGTAGTAAATTCACAATACAATGTAGAGATTATGAATTTATTCCATAAAGATTTATTGCATTTTTTACAAAATTTAATGCATAGCTCTCAGTTATTCCAACAATGTAACCATTACTTATGTGTTGGAGGAAGGAGTATCTGATTGTTTTTAAGTTCAAGTGTTAACCCTTTAGTCCATCTTAGTTATTTCATATAAAAACAGACTGTTAAACAGAAATAAATAAAATAGCAAAAGCTTATGTTAATCCTAATTGTACTAAATTTTGGAGGGCTATAACAAAATAGCAAGCAGTAATGAAGGTCCCAATTAGAGTGTCTTTAGATACAAAATGGAAGCTATTATCATGTAATAAGAGAACAAAACCATGTAATAAGCAAACCAAAGAAATCTGAAATCCAACAAGGCACTCAATGGATGAATGGAATCAACTAAACTTAAGAGGAGGGCTACAGATGAAAAGCAGAAAAAATATTAAATGCAATCCAAATCAATTTCAAGTGCTGTAAATTGACCTCTACATAATTTATGAAGTCAATATTATAACAAATAATTTCTGTAATCAGTGTCAAAGGCAAAAAGAAAATACTATATCCTAGCCCAAAATCTCTTGGATGATATAGAACTTTAATCTTCTCAGATGAAATATTTGACTTCCTTCATATGGTATAATTACTTCCTAAACTAGTATTTTTGATGCCAAGGAGATCAGAATTAAATGTAGAAGAACCAGACCTAATAAACTCATAAACATTTATAATACATGAGGGAATTTGGTAGATAGATGTTCGATTTTCAATCTGTTACTCATAGTTTTACAATTGAGAATCTGTTATAATTTCACTTTAGGCTGTGCACTTTTCATTTATGTAAAGAATGATTTGTGATTCATTCAGGATTGAAAATTGACAATTTTAAGTGAAATTACTAGTACTTTATTCTTTGAATGTGCTTTGTATTTTCCAATTTCTGGACCTTTGCCTGTAAACTCTATTGAGCCCTCTCTCATGAAACACCTTATACTTTCTTTAACCTTTTCTTATATATACTGATCATATTCTATCTAATTGAAAGGACTTCTATCAGATTCCCTCAGCCTTTCTGTAGTAGTGCTTAACAGAATGCCAGACATATTGAGCTGTATAATAGCTATTAGTTCAACAAGTGAATGTAATTTTTTATATTAGTCTGCTCAGTATTGTTACTGTTTTAGGTAGAATTAAATGATAGTTCTAACAATTATAAAATATAAAAGGGTAGTTGAACTTATTTGAGTACATCTTGAGTAGAAATTATTTACATCAGACACCTACTTCTGGAATGTGTCAGTTTTAGCTTGAGGTTCAAAATGTGAGTGATTTCACAAGATTTTGGAGTATGTTTTAGTTGTGACATGTGGACCCTGGGGTCAAATCTTTGTATATTTCCTGCTGTAGTGGTGGTCAATATGACTTGATAAGATACTTTCCATCTAATTTCTAAGGCAGTTGTGCTTGTTTGAAGCTGTTGTGTATCCCACAAAAGCTATGTTCTTTAATGCTTATTCAGTACTCTTGGGTGGGAAATTTTGACTAAGTTGATTCCATGGAGATGTGACCTATACAATTGGTATATGTCCCTATACAATAGGGACATTTGGAATTGGTGGTTTCCATAGACATATGTATCTACCATTCAAGGTGGAGTTACTTACTGGATTCCTTTAAGAGGAAATAATTTTGGAAGAAGCTTCAGAGCCAACAAGAGACCCAGAAGTTTGACAATGAAAATTGAAAATGCCCCCAGGGAAGCTGTTTTAAACAAGAAGCCAAAGAACCCAACATATGCCAGCCACATGTGCCCAGCTGACAGAGGTCAGCAGTCTTAAGCCAAGGTATCTTTTCCTGGATGCCTTAGTTTCAACATTTTTATAGCCTTAGAATGGTGAGCTTGCAATTTAATAGTTTCCTTTTTTTAAAAGCCATGCCATTTTCTGGTATATTGCATTCTACCAGCATTTAGAGAACTAATGCATCAGTCTCTCATTGCTGTCTCATCAGTATGCCAGGTCTTTGGGTAGAGTATTATGTAAGGTCTACTGTAGAGGAATCTAATGGAAAACAGCCTGGAAATGTGAATGGTGAAATTCTGTATATCTGATTAATACTTTATAATAGTTAGCTATTTCAAATTGCATTAGATCGTAGGGCCAGTATAATAGAAAAGCTAATGAGCCTCAGGGGTCTTCCCATTATGATTTTAGAGGGGAAAAATAGTTATTTTCCTGAGGGAATTGATCTTATGGTCATCAAAGCTAAGGGAGGACTCTTAGGACATAGTAGAGAGAAAGATTCAGATAATTTAGATAATCAAGCTTCAAGTAAGCATTTGTTCTTTATACCTTTCCTGAGGATTGATGATGGTACAGACAATGAAACTTTTGGTTGATGGGTAACACCTTGCCAAATATCTTGATTATTGTTCCAGTGAAATGGGTGCTGTCTGGATTATTAGAAACAGAGTCAATACCTTTGAGACTAATCAGAGTAAAAAACTGCCATGGTCAGGTTCATGTGTCAACTTGGCCAAGTTGTGGTACCTGTTTGTCTAGTTGGGCAATTGCTGGCCTGTCTGTTGCAATGATAACATTTCATAGAATTAGATCATTATCATGTCAGCTGCATCCACAGTCGATTCCATTTGTAATCAGCCAAAGGGGAGTGTCTTCTGCAATGACTGATGCTTAATCTAACCTCGGGAGGCCTTTTAAGAAGAATTCAGAAGAGACAAGTTCTATTCCTGCTTCAGCTGGCGAGACTCTCCTGTGGAGTTCATCCAGACCCTCCATCAGAGTCGTTGGCTTCACAGCCTGCCCTGCGGATTTTGGATCTGCATTCCTGTCATCATGTGAGGCACTTTTATAAATTTTATATTTGCGAGTGTTCCCTGTTGATTCTGTTTCTCTAGAGAACCCTAATACAAAAACCAATTGTAAAAAACATTTCTAAGGTTCTGTTTACCAAGAAGTACTCCCTAAGCTGTATTAGTCAAGGTTCTCTCCAGAAACAGAACCACAGGAGATATCTGTATATATGTGAGATTTATAGAAGTATCTCATGCAACTGTGTGAATGGGAGGTCCAAATTCCATAGGGGAGGCTGTGAAGATTGCAGCTCTGATAAAGGGGCTCGATGAACTCCACAGGAAAGTCTCCATGGCTGAAGAAGTGAAAACATTTCTCCTCTTCCTAAAAAGTCTCCAACTGATCACATTATCTCATTGGTGGGGGATGCACCTTAGTTGATCATAGATTAAATCAGCCACAAATACATTCACCTAACTGATGGTTTAATACAGCAGCCTTCTGCTTCATCAACCATCATGAAATATCCTTGCAGCAATGGTCAGGCCAGTGCTTGCCTGACCAGGCAACAGGGCACATCAACGGGCCAAGTTGACACCAGTACCTAACAAAGTTGAAAACAGTACCTAACAATGACATTGAGATTTTATGAATTTACCATAAGAAAATACTAAGATGATATGTACATTTTAATGCTTTTAATAGATGAGCTAAATTGTTACTCATCAAGTTTGGATCTAGTTATAAATATATTTACAAGATCTTTTATCCTCACTCAAAATATTTTATATTCTACATATTTTACTGCTAAAAATAATGTTATTTAATTTCTATGTTTTGCTCACTACTAAAGTTTAATATGTTCTATCTGTTTATTTTCCAATGTGCTAATTTTGTCCATAACACTTTTAGGTTTTGTCACATCTTTTCTTCTAGGATATAGCTTTAGTTACTGATTGCTAACATTATTCTGCATCAAGACTATAAATCCATCAACTAAGTTAAAATATTTCCAAGTTTATTATTTGTATTTTAATTTCATTATTAAAAATTTGAAACCATAAATGGTGTTTATTAACTTTCTGTTCAAAGTTATACATGTCCTTGGCCTTTTCTTTCATCTGATCTCTCCCTCAGAATTGATTCTTTATTCATTAAGCAACACTTGTTTTCATTTGCTCTGAAAGAAAGTGGAAGAAAAAAACAAAAGAAAAATTCAGAAGTGAACATTTGAATGTTATATAAATATTAGAAGTGACATTTGCACAGCATATATACAGTTTTTCCAGTATTTCAAAACTTTGGATACTTTTGCTGTAATTCCAAATGACAAGCTTCCATCTTTTACCTAAGTTCTACTTTCTTCCTTTTAAAACTCTTGTCTTATAAAGGAGGCTGCCATTTTTTCTCAGTGCATTTAGAGTATTCCAATTATTTTGATGTGTTAGCAGCTTTCTAATAGATCTTCATTCTTTTCTAGCTTTAGTAACTGGTACACTGTTATTCACTTTAACCACTGCTAAAATTTTGATTCTCTAACTTTCTGCTGAATATTCCATTCCCACTGCAGTTCATATGCATCACTCCTTTTGTTTTCTTGATGATTTCTCCTTCTAGCCACCTAATCATTTTCCCATGTAGACCCAGATTAGAACTCTATTGATAAATGCAGAGTTATACCTGTCCTTCAAACCTCGAATGTTTCTAGGACCTCACCCCAAATATTGCCATATACCAGGGAGAAGAAAGACATATTTTGAGAGAGGAGAAAAGCAATTACAGGATATTGTGTGAGTAAAAGGTATGATGCACACATACAGTGGCTTATCTTACAAGAGAGCACAGTTCATGTTCAAGGCTGTACTCAAGATACAAAAGACCATATAAATTTTGAGACAAATATATGAACACTTCAAGCTCTTCAGGCCACAAGACAAACAGAAAAATAGAATCATTTTATTTATTTTAATGTATTTAATAAATATTCTCATGGTACTTGTTATGTGGCAGTTACATAAATGATTTACAAATATGCATTGACTTAATCCTATCACCATACAGAGTCATTGAGTAACATCACAAAGGTCATAGAACTGGTAGGTAGCAAAGCCAAGATTTGAACCAACCATCCTCCCTTCTATAACAACCATGCTTTAAAGCTACCTCTCAAGATCACAAACTTTCTACTGTAGGATTATTTTGTTTATCTGTGGGCATATTTTTCCAAGAATTTTTCAACTGTATTTTCCTTTACATAGAAGAAGGTGTCTTTAAGATTGGAAAAACAGCTTTTCCTCTAAAGATCCTGCCAATTCTGGTAATTCTACTAGGTCTCTTTGGCTGAGCTTCATTCGTTTCCTTTCAGATCAAAAGATACTTATGAGATTTCCTAGTACACACAGTTTTTAAACAGTTACAGAATAATAAAATACCACCTTCTTAATAATGTAAATGATCATTTCTAATTACCTCTTTTAAAGAAAAATACAAAATTAAATAATAAATCATCACAGAAAATGATATATCTTTGATTTTATTATTGACTTTCTAAGAAGGGAGAATAAAGGCATTCCTGTTTCATTGATCACCCAAGCCAAATCACATCTTCTAATACCATCTATCTTGGATGAGGAAGACAAGAGAACCAAGGCAATGTTTGATGGCAATACCATGCAAACTGCATTTATATTTGTTGGATTCACATGGTATCTTCTTCTAAGAAACACACTCTTCCTGGTATCTCTCATGGTATACACATTAACTGTGATGGGAAATATGAGCTGAACAATTTATCAATTCAACCCTTCAAACATGCATATGTTATACTCTTAGATATTTGACTTTCTTAGACATCAGCTATTCTATGATAAATACTCTTAAAATCCTGGTGAATTTCTTAGCATCCAAGAAGAGTATCTCTTCCTCTGGTTGTGCTCCACAAATGTTTTTCTTTGCTTGTTTTTTGATTCCATGTAACTTACCCTTGAAGCATTGGAATATGACCTTTATACAGCCATCTTAACTGATTTTTCTATTCTACCCTTATGTCTGAAAGAGTTCGTATGTGCTACATTGTGCTGGCATGCTTCAGTGGATGCATGTCTTCACTGGTGCACATCTGCCTCACATTCAGACTACTATTTTGTGGTCTCAATATCAAACATTTTTTTCTGAGACATCCTCCTCCTGGCTTTATCATGTGCATGAAGCTATATCAATGAGCTACTCCTCTTTTTCCTTTGTGGCTTTATCCAGACAAGCACTTTTATGACCATATTTATATCAGTCTTCATCTCCATCACTGTTTTGAGCAGCAAGTCCCCAGGAGGAAGAAGTGAAACATTCTCCACCTATGTCTCCCATCTCATAGCAGCTACTTCATTCTATGGGAGCCTCCTATTTATATACTTACTTTCCATGGTGTGTTATTCCCTAGACACTGAAAAGGTGGTTGCAGCCTTTATACAATTATCTTTCACATGTTTAGCCCAGTAATCTACAGCTTCAGAAACAAGGATGTGGAAACCACTCTCAAAAAATCTATTAGAAAGAAATTAATTTTCCAATGAATAATTTAAATCATTTGAAATATACAAGGCCTACCCTTCCTTTCAATCTCATCATGCACAAGTACCACCATGAATACCTCATCATTCAACTATTTTAAATTTGTCACCATTTGCCAGAAGTAAAAAGAACTTTTAAATATCATCAGCATCATAAAATATTCTCTCCATTCTTCCAGAAAAACTTTCTCCCATTTTCTTCTATTCTATAAACATTCCTAAATTACAAGGGAAACTTCACTGCTCATCAATTAGTGCTCATTTAAGACTTTAGCTCATTATATTCTTTATCATGTTGCATTGAAAGTACATGTTGCCTTGTCTGTTAATCCTCTCAAATTAGAACATCCTTGTAGCATGGAAAATGTCTTGTTGGTTTATTTTCCAACAACCATAAAACATGGTACATTGCATTTCTTCATTAATATGTCTTAAGCAGATAGATGAATGTATGAAGGAGTGGATGGATGGATAGTTGGATGGTTAGGTATAGCCCTCTGTGTTTGTTTTCTTGATTTATAGAACACTTATCATCAGGGAGGGTTGCTATTCTCAGTAATAGGTAGTGGTGGTAGTGGTGTAGGGAAAGGTTCACTGGCTTTCAGGAAATCAGGAAGGAGATACTTGGCATAGGTCATAATGAAAATTTACCGCATTGAATCTCTTTGTGCTAGGCTGATTTTCTGGGACAGATCCTGACTCCTATTCACAATGGGTATTTGTGAAAATCAAACAAGACTGTGAAAATCATCATGACTAAACTCCAGAAATTACTATTTCTACATATTTGTTATTGACATTTTCTCTGAGGTTCTATACTTAAGAAAAGGTAAAAAATAAAATACACTGATAATTTCATTCTGTAAATTGACAATTCAAGCAGATTTTCTTTATGATCATGTTAGATCACAATATTATCCGATACTTCCTGTGGCTGAATTTGATCCTACAGTCTCTGTTTACATTTTGTTGTATGTTGACAGAGTTGAAGGAATAATTGCTTACATCTGAATGTGTAATATTAGTGCAGTTTGTAGCAATTATGAAAATATAAATGATTGTATAAATTATTCTGAATAATCCCCATTATTAAACATGAAAACATAGATAAATTTGGTATGAAAATGAAATGTTATATATTTGAATGCTCTTTAGTGTACTCTGCAAATGGGGACAATAAATTACTGCCTAGTGAATAGGTTGTTCTGAGGATAATTGAACTAAAATAGAAATTATACTAGTAAAAGTATAATGTGAGGTTTAAACATATGGAAATATTTAAATAATTTAGAAAATATGTAAAATTCTTAGAACAGTGTCTGACACAGAGTAATCGCATATAAATGTTGGCTGTTTTATCACTTTTATCTTAATATTGTTTTTAAGATAACATTAAAGTTTAATCCTCCAAAAGAAGAATACACATTTTAAAAATATCTCTAAAACAGTCTAAATATTCTCAGAAATTGCCAGAGCTGAAAATTCAGCTCTTTGTTGAGTTAAATCATGTCCTAATAAAAGGTTTTCAGAATACAGGTGTTGAAAAGTCCCATTTATTTACACCTTAAAATGAAAAAATGCATTTATAAGGCATATTGAACTTCTACTGCAATTTTAGGGTACATTGCTGTTAAAAACATCATTTCAGGGTTGGCCATGCTGGCTCAGCAAGCAGAGTTCTCACCTGCCATACCAGAGACCTGGGTTTGATTCCTGGTGCCTGTCCATGCAAAAAACAAAAACAAATCATCTCTTGTGTTATTCATCCATTGTGCTAAGGCTCATCAAATTGTAAGTCACAGCACACCAACTTCTCTAACAGAGAGCTATCAAATGTTACTTTAGTGTCCATTTTCTGAAATAAGCTAGCTTAAGGTAATCAAGGTCTAAAGGATTTGAAATCTATTAAAATTGTTACAAGTTCATCTATCTCCAGGTTTCCTAAAAGAAGCACTGTTGACATTTGGGCCAGGTTATTCTTTGTTGAGGGCTTTCCTGTCTATTGTGGGTGATAAAATCCAGTAGGCCCAACATGTGGGAGCCCATGCTAAGCCCCATATCAACAAAACCAAAAGCCAAAGCTAGTTTCTATTTCTTATAAATGTCTGGCTTGACAGTTAACTTCCTAATTCTTAAGGAACCAACTGCTCTGCACTTTGTAAGATTCTTTAAGTAAAAGGGAAACTTAGTGTCAGCCAATCATAACATTTTCTCACTTACATTTGTCCTATATGAGGGTCTCCTTTCCATCCCCTTGATGGGATTTCCTTCTACATTCTGAGTGGAATGCTGTCTGGTTCATAAATTTAAGATAAAGTTGTGAGATCTTAAATTGCATGAAAATCTCTTCTTTTATCACTGGAAGTTTAGCAGAAACCCTTGCCTCTACCCACTGGATGGCAGGAGCACATC
Organism: Myrmecophaga tridactyla; assembly: GCA_004026745.1. Taxonomy (NCBI): domain Eukaryota; kingdom Metazoa; phylum Chordata; class Mammalia; order Pilosa; family Myrmecophagidae; genus Myrmecophaga; species Myrmecophaga tridactyla. The sequence goes on from PVIY010013087.1 coordinate 22,095, forward strand.
CTATGTTTTATGATAGCCAAAGACGTATTCAAATATGGCCAAATGCCTATTGGAGGAACAAAGTCACCCCTGGCTGAGAACCACTGAACTAGCCCAAATGTTCATTGTGCCAAAGGTAAATGTATTAGTCTGCAAGCTGCCAGAATGCAATATACGTGCATTGGAATGGCTTTTATAAGGAGAATTGAATAAGTTGCAAGTTTCCAGTTCTAGGCCTATAAAAATTCACAAACTAAGGCATCCAGGGAAAGACACTTTAATTCAAAGAAGGCTGATGGTTCCAGAACACTTCTGTCAGCTCAGAGGTCATGTGACCGGTATATTTTCATCCCTAGCTTCTCATCTCCATTGCTTTCAGCTACTGTACCTTTGCAGGTTCCTCACTTTGCATCTCCAGGGCTGGCTTTCATCTCTTGGCTTCCCTTGGTTCTCTCCAGGTTCTGGCTTGCTTAACCTCCCATCATGATGTCTTTTGGGCTCTGAGCATCTGCAAACATCTGTGTTTCTGTTCTCCAAGTGTTAGCATCTGTGTCAGTTCTGCCCTGAAATTTCTGTCAGCTCTATCATTTTTAACTCTCTCCAACATGTTTCCTTTTTTAAAGAATCCCAGTAAACTAATCAAGACCCACCTGGAATGGATGGAGTCACATCTCCACCTAATCAAAAGATCATACCCACAACTGGGCATGCCACATCTTTGTGGAGATACTCTAATTAAAGTATCCAACCTACAGTACTGAATCAGGATTAAAAGGAACAGCTTTTCCCATTAAATTGGGCCAGGATTGAAATATGGATTTTATAGGGTATATAATAGTTTCAAACTGACACAGCAAGTTAATCCCAGAGCAGTAAAGATGGTAGCTGAAATTAAGTCAGAATAATAATTTGGTAAGAAAATCTCGATGCAATCTGATTTATTTTGGCTTATATTATTTCCCTGTTTTCTACTCATTTTATGATCTAATTTTATGATACAAATGAACACATGAAATTAACACATTATTTTAATTTTAAAAACACATAGAATTAAAGCCAAATAATATGCTTTATGAAATGGGTCAGAGTTGAGAAAACATTAGGAGAGGAGGATACATTGAATGAGAATTAATTTTCTGCTTTTGTCTATTTGAGAGAGAATGCTATCTGAGAAGATATATTATATTTCAACCAAGAAATTAAATGCAATATAGAAATTTACAATACAAAAATTGATGTCCTCACTGAAATATCTCAAAGTATACATACTTATGTTTTTCTCAGAAGTAAATAAAAAATATTTTGTGAAACATTATCATTAGATAGGCATTTGCCAAACTGAGAGCTTAAAGATAGAGGTTAGGACTGAGTAATGATTGATAATCCACACTTTTTCTTTCTCAGCCACAGACACTTGTTTATGGTGGAGAAGACATATTATGATTTATTACTAACACATGGTTATAAGTTCCACTTAAATATGCATATGTGCTAATTGCCCTGTTATCCAGACATAGTCATCACTGTGTACTGTGGTGGACAGGTTCTTGTGTCAACTTGGCCAGGTGGTGGTGCCTGTCTGTCTTGTCAGGCAAGTGCTGGGCTGTCTGTTGCTGTGAGGACATTTCATGGACTTATAACCATGTTGGCTGCATCCACAGCTGATTGCATCTGCTTAATCTAATATCCAGAGGCTTTTAAGAAGAATTCCAAAATGACAATTGCTCTTTCTGCTTCAACCATCCAAATTCTCCTAAGAGTTCATTGAGGACCTTTACTGGAGCTGTCAGTTCTAGGCCTGCCTTACAGATACTGGACTCTTACATCCCCAAAGTTGTGGGGGACACTTTTATAAATCTAGTATTTACAAATGTATTCTGCTAATTTTGTTTCTCTAGAGAAACCTAGCTAATACAACTTGGTACTGGGAGTGGTTCCTGAGAAACCACTCAAAAATGGTTTCTTAAGAATGGGTTTTTACAATTGATTTTCTGCTCTGACTTGACTCAAAGGCACTAATGACTGTTTCCCATAATCAGGATGGCATTGAAAGTCCATGGGGTGAGCTGGCAAAAGAGAGAGTCAAAATATCACCATTTGATTCTGCTAATTGTATGCTTATATGAGGCAGAGATCTGGGTGTTATTTGTGACACATTTACAGAGTTTTGTGAAATTAAGAGATGTGAAGATGTTGGCTGGTTGTTGTTAGATGTGCTGAATGCAGTGATGAGGAAATGGATGAGCTGAAGGCTTCAAATGAGAAACTTACACACTGTATGTAGATGTAAAAGTTTCTATGAGTACCTTGAAGGAAAATTTTAATTTCAGTAGCTGAAGACTTGAGATCTCTGAATATCAGACTTAGAGCCTCATTCTTCACAGAATAAAATGAAATCTCAATCTTACAGGGTGTCTGCCATTAAAGTGAGGGCATGTATTAGAAAAGAGTGAGACCCTGAAAAATGGGATGGTAGATATGGACTGAAAATGATGGCTGTGGAGATACTGAAACCCTAGATTGTGCTGAGTCTTTCATATATAAATTTCAAATGGTCTGCCCTATGGCTATAGCTACCCCACCTCAAGCCTGCCCTGAGGAGTAAGCCACCGGATCTCCACTTGAATAGATTAAGCCTTCAGTGCCTGTGAAGCACATAATTACCACCCCCATGGGGAAAGACTTACCCCTCTACCTGGAGCCCTTAAATCTGTTTCACCAGATGAAAATGCAAAGGAATGACTTGAAGTAATTGGCTTGGAAGACACTTCAATTATTTTCATGGCCCACCCTTCCCTTTTCTTCAAGATTTATAATGAGACTAAAGTCCCAATAGGGCCCAAAAGGTGAGGTACAAAGTGTCACCTATGAAGAGGTACTTTATACTTTGAAAGAACTGCATGAGTTTTCTTATATATATGACATAAATCAGGGGAGTATATGTGGGAATGGATTTTAAGGGTGTGGGATAATAGTGAAAGGAATATAAAGCTGGATTAAGCTGAATTTATTGACATGAGCCCACTAAGCAGAGAGTCTCCATTCAATGTTACAGCTCAAGGGCTTAGAAAAAGCATTAATGATTTGTTTGGATTGCTGGCTGAAGCATGGATCAAAAGTTGGCCAAAATTACTTGAGGTTGAAATGCCAGAATTGCCCTGGTATAATGTAGATGAGGGGATCCAAAGGCTTAGAGAGACTGGAATGCTAAAGTGGATTTATCATGGGAAGCCTGCTCATAGTCCCAAGGAATGTCCAAAGGACCTGCCTTTTACCAGAACTGTGAGGAATAAATTTGTGAGACTAGTGCCATTATCCTGAAAAGTCACCCTTCTCTGTAGGTCAGATATTACTGTGGGAACGTCTGTCACTGAACTGGAATCCTTAAACACAACGGGGATGATCAGACCCAAAATTGGCAGAAACCAGGTGACAGCATATAATCCCCTAAAACAATGTGGGCGTGGCTATCATAATGGACAGCAGACTCAAAGCAGGAGTCAAAATAATCTGACTCACAGTGACTTGTGGTGTTGGCTAGTAGATCATGGGGTACCTAGAAGTACAATAGATAGGCAGTCTACTAAATTGTTATATGTGCTGTATAAGCAGAAGGGTTTTAATTCAAGTGAATAGAGATCTGACTTGAATTACAAAACAAAGAGTCACAGCCCCTTAATCAATTTCCAGATTTGAGACAGTTTACAGACTCAGAGCACCTTGAATGAGGGAAAGGCCGGGTCTCTTTGAGGTAGGACCCTGCTACACTGCTACCAATCTATACTATTAATCTTCCTCCAAGCATTCTCCAAGGACACCTACAGCCTTTTACCAGGGTAATTGCATTGGGGAAAAGGGAATGATCAGATATTTCAGATTGTTAAACTGGTTCAGAAGTGACATTAATTCCAGAAGACCCATTACACTGGTCCACCAGTCAGAGTAGGGACTTATGGAGGTCAGTAGATTGATGGAGTATTAGCTCAGGTCTATCTCACAGTGGGCCTAGTGGGTACATGGAACCATTCTTTAGTTATTTTGCCATTTCCAGAGTGCATAACTGAAATAGATATACTGAGCATCTGGCATAATCTGCACATTGGCTCTCTGACTACTGGAGTGAGAGCTATAATTGTAGGAATGGCCAAGTGGAAGCCACTAAAACTGCCCCTACCTAGCAAAATAGTAAATTAGAAACAAAACTATATTCCCATAGGGATTGGAGAGATTAGTATCATTCTTAAGGACTTGAAGGATGCAGAGGTGGTGAATCCCACCACATCCCAATTCAACTCTTCTATTTGGCCTGTGCAGAAAGCAGATTGTCTTGAAGAATGACAGTGGATTATCATAAACTCAAGCAGGTGGTGACCCCAATAGTAGCTGCTGTTCTGGATGTGATATCACTGCTTGAGCAATTCATCACATCCCCTGGTACTTGGTGTGCAGTTATTGATCTGGCAAATGTTTTTTACTCAATAGCTGTTAATAAGGACCACCAGAAATAATTTGCTTTTGGCTGGCAAAGTCAACAATATACTTTCCCTGTCCTACCTTGGGGTATATCAAATCCCCAGCCTATGTCATCATCTTGTGTGCAGGGAACTTGATCACTTCTCCCTCTTACAAGATATCACACTGATCCATTATATTTCTACTATTCTGTTGATTGACACTAGTGAGCAAGAAATAGCAACTACTCTAGACTTATTGGCAAGGCATTTGTGTGTCAGAGGATGGGAGATAAATCCACAAAAATATGGGGGTTTTCCACCTCAGTGAAATTGCTAAATGTCCAATGGTGTGGGGCATGTTGGGGTATCCCTTTTAAGATGAAGGATAAGTTACTATATCTGGTCCCACCTACAACCAAAAAAGAGGCACAACAGAGACACCTAATTGGTCTCTTTGGATTATGGTGACAACATATTCCTCATTTGGCTGTGTTACTCTGGTCCGTTTATTGAGAAACCAGACAAATAACTAATTTTGACTGGAGACTTCAACAAGAGGATGCTCTCTGACAGGTCCAGGCTGTTCTACAAAGTGCCCTGCCACTTGGACCATTTGATTCAGTAGACCTAATGATGCTGGAAGTATAAGTGGCAAATGGAGATGATATCTGGAGTCTTTGGTAGGCCTCTGTAAAAGAGCCACAATGCAGACTCAGGATTTTGAAGCAAAGCCTTACCATCTACTGCAGATAACTACTCTTCTTTTGAGAAACAGCTTTTGGCCTGCTACTGGGTCTTAGTAGACTGAATGCTTAACCACTGGCCACCAAGATCAGAGTTGCCTATCATGAGCTGGATGTTGTCTGACCAAGCTAGCCATAAATTTGGGCTTGCACAACAGTACTTAATCATAAAATGGAAAGCGTATATACAAGATAGGGCCAGAGCAGGTCCTGGAGGCACAAATTCAGACCTGAAGGTTACATGAGGAAGTGGCCCAAATGCCCATGGTCTACACCCCTGCCACATTACATTCTCTTTCCCAGACCACAGCTATGACCTCCTTGGGAGTTCCTTACAGTGAGTTGACTGAAGAAGAAAAACCTCAGGCCTGGTTTACAGATGGTTCTGTACAATATGCAGGTACTACCCAAAAGTGGACAGCTACAGTGTTACAACCCCTTTCTGGGATATCCCTGAAGGACAGTGGTGAGAGGAATTCCTCCAAGTGGGCAGAACTTTGAACAGTGCACCTGGTTGTTCATTTTGCTTGGAAGGTAAACCTGCCAGAGGTGCATTTGTGTACTGACATATTGGCTGTTGGTAATGGTTTGGCTAGTTGGTCCTGGACTTTGAAAGAGCATGATTGGAAGATTGATGACAAAGGGGTCTGGGGAAGAATTATGTGGATAGACTTTTCTGAGTGGAATAAAAACATGAAGATATTTGTGTCACATGTGAATTCTCACTAGAGAGTGACTTAACCAGAGGAAGGTTTTAATAATGGACTGGATAAGATGACCTGTTCTGAGGATACCAGTCAGCCTCTTTCCCCAGCAACTCCTGCCATTGCCCAATAGGCTAATGAACAAAGTGGCCATGGTGGTAGGGATGGAGATTAGGTATGGGCTCAATAACATGGACTACCACTCACCAGGGCTGATCTAGCTACGCCACTTCTGAGTGTCCAATCTGTCAGCATCAGAGACCCACACTCAGTTCCTGACATGGCACTATTCCACAAGGTGATTAGCTGACTACATGGTGGCACATTGATCATATTGGAGTACTTCCATTATGGAAGAGGAAGTATTTTGTACTAACTGGAGTAAATACATTCTCTGGATATGGGTTTGCTTTCCCTGCATACAGTGCTTCTACAAAAGCTACCACCATGGACTTACAGAATGCCTCATGGTATTCCACACAACATTGCTTCTGATCAAGGAACCCATTTCACAGCAAATGAAGTGCAGGAATGGACCCAGGCTCATGGAAATCTCTGTTCTCACCATGTTCTCCATCATTCAGAGGCAGTGGGTTGATAGAATTGTGGAATGGCCTTTTGAAAATCCAATTTATGTGCCATTTAGGTGGCAATACCTTGCAAAGAAGGGGCAATGTTCTCCAGGGGGGCTGTGTGCACTCTGAATCAGCATTCACTGTATGGTGCTCTTTCTCCCATAGCCCATATTCATGGGTCCAGGAATCCAGGGGTGGAAATTGGAGTGGCATGACTCACTATTACCTTAGTGATTCACTAGAAAAATTTTTGCTTTCTGTCACTGCAACCTTGACCTCTGCTGGCCTACAGGTTTTGTTCCAGAAGGGGGGGGGGTGTTTCCACCAGGAAAAACAACAATGATTCCATTGAACTGAAATCTAAAAGTGCCACCTGGTCACTTTGGGCTACTCATGCCCCTGGATCAACAAGCCAAGAAAGGGGTTACTTACTGGTTGGAGTGATTGACCCTAACTATCAAGGGGAAATCAGAGTGCAACTACACAATGGAGGTAATGAAGAGTTTTCCCGCAATATAGGAGATCCTCTACAGTGTCTCTTAGTACTACCATGCCCTGTGATTAAAATCAATGGAAAACAGCACCAACCCAAACCAGGCAGGACTACCAATGGCTCTGATACCTCAGGAATTAAGGTTTGGGTCATCCCAACAGGCAAGGAATCATGGCCAGGTGAGGTGATTGCTGATGGTAAAAGGAACATGGAATGAGTGGTGTAAGAAGGTAGTGATAAATATGAATTATGAACACATGATCATTTACAGAAATAAGGAATGTACTGATATGAATATTTTTCCTTGCTTTATGATGAATATCTATGTATTTATACATAAATCAAATATCTTTGTTTCCCCTCTTTATTTTATCCCCTTCATGGTATTACATAAGCTGTTTTGTTCATATTATATTATTTAAGTTCTATGATATCAAGTTTAAGAGTGACTATTACCCAAGGACTTACACCCTGTTCTGGAGAGATTTCATGCATTTCCAGTTGTACACAGGGCAGTTGAGCATTGTTAGGCAAGGAAACATTGTTTCTCTTATTGCTTTCTATTTACATATGAAGTATAGTTTAAGGTGATTTGTATGGCTGTCAATTTGACAAGGGGTGGACTCTGATGGTCTGGTTCATGTGTCAACTTGGCCAGGTGACCTGTCTGTATAAGAACATTTCATGGACTTAAATAATGACCACGGTGGCTGCAGATGCAATCAGCTAAGGGGAGTGTCTTCTGCAGCGAGTGAGGCTTAATCTAATCACTGGAAGCCTTTTAAGGAGGTTTCAGAAGAGACAACTGCTCTTTCAGCTTCAGCCAGCCAGCCTCTTCTAAGAGTTGTTGAGGACCTTCAATGAAGAAGCCATCTTGTGGCCTGCCTTACAGTTCTTGGGCTCTTAGATCCCCACAGTTGCATGAGCCACATTTATAAATCTTATATTTACAGATATCTTCTGTTTCTCTAGAGAACCCTAGTTAGCACATGCACCACAAGTTTTTTTATCACAAATAACATGTCATTTTTTTCTATATGGGGAGATATAAGATATTGCTTCATAAATCATGTTTTGTTTCATATTTCCTTCTCCAGAAAATTAAAGGTAAATGACCTAACATGACTCCCCAATTCATTCCCCTAGACACACATGAACACACACACACACACACACACACACACACACACACACACACAAGTAATGCTATGGAAAATTATTTCTTGGAGGAAAATTCATGGAGACAGAAGCAATATCAAGTGTGTTCTTTTAGTAGCTCATCTCTTTTTTGAAGTTTTGCAAAGATTCTGAACAGTTATAATTACTGAGAAGCAAGCCATATGTCTTTTAATGTCTGTTTTCAGGAAAGCAAAAGATTGTAAGGGAAATAATGCCTACTTATGAACACTTAGTAGAGGAGTTAGAAAGAGTGCTATAATGAAAGTGACTCTACTAAACTCATGGTCTTGCAAATAAAAAGTTTAATGATTCCCTGACCCATCCAGTCAATAATTGTAATAAAGACATATGTATGTATTCCAAACAAAGGGGATATTGGGGAAAAATGCCGTTTGGCTGGGAAAGAACTTCCAGGGATAAGTATGGCCCTGGCACCATGGGATCAACAATGCCAACAGGACCAAAAGGGGGAAAAGAAGAGTAATAAATAAGGTATCAGTGGCTGAGAAAGTTCAAATAGATTTGAGAGGCTACTCTGGAGGTTTGTCTTACACAAACTTCAGTTCAACATTGCTACATATCATAACTTACCAAACACCAACCAAAACTATTCCAGCTAATCCTAAGGAACACTGTTCTAGTTTGTTAGCTGCCAGACTGTATCATGCCAGAGACAGATTGGCTTTTAATAAAAGGGGATTTATTTCATTAGTTCTTCACAGGAAAGGCAGCTAACTTTCAACTGAGGTTCTTTCTTACGTGGGAAGGTACAGGGTGATCTCTGCTGGCCTTCTCTCCAGGCCTCTGGGTTCCAACAAGTTTCCCTGGGGTGATTTCTTTCTGCATCTCCAAAGGCCTGGGCTGAGCTGCAAGTGCTGAGATGAGATATGCTGAGCTGCTTGGGCTGTGCTACATTGAGCTCTCTCATTTAAGCACCAGTCAGTTAAATCAAACATCATTCATTGCAGCAAGCACACCTCTTAGCTGACTGCAGATGTAATGAGCAACAGATGAGATTCACATACCATTGGCTCATGTCCACAGTAACAGAGCTAGGTACCTTCCCCTGACCAAACTGACAACTGAATCTAACTACTACAAACACCTAGGGCAAAATATGAAATTCTACAAAGTTCCATGCACTAGGGCAACTTTCCAGAAACCTACAACCTCCAGATGTGTCCGTGGACCAGAGTCCTGAAAACTAAAGGTGCCAGCTTCTCCAGAACATCAGCTAGTTCCATCTCCCTACTTCATATTATTGACAGCCCCTTCTAGCATGAAAAAGTTAGAATGGGCATAGCCCAAATACCCCTAAAGAGCAGGATAGAAAGATCAAAGATGATGGTGGAGTTACACAGCGAAGTTAAGGTTTAACAAATGAGTATGACTGCTGAATCACTAAGTTGATATTTCTTTCAGGCCCCAGTATCTTAGAGCAGCTAAAAGTAAAAACCTAAAATTGTGGAATTGTAACTCATGTCAAACTTTTAAATATGTTCTTTAACTAATTGTGGTGCTGTGCTTTGAAATTTATTGCTTTTTTATATATATGATTTTTCACACAAAAAGTTGATTGTGATGATAAAAAATATTCCTTCTATCCTCCAATATTCTGAACATCTAGAAGGAAAAATCTGAGATAGTGGCATGGTAGCCCATGACAAACTCTAGAATAAGTCCTGTAACTACTTTCTGACGAGTATGTTGAAAATTACTGTTTTAGCTTTCTGTGCTTTTTACATATGTTATATTATACAATACAAAAAGTTAAAAAAAATGACCAACATTACCTGAGGTTGAACATACCAGAACTGCCCTGTTTTAATATAGATGAGGGGATCTAGAGGTTTAGAGAGATTGGAACGTTAGAGTGGATTTATCATTGAAGGCTGGCTCACACACCCCAAGAATATCCAAATGACAAATCTTTTGCCAGAACCTTGAGAAATAAATTCCTGATACTAAGGCCATCATTCCTCAAGAGGCTGTAGTTTGCCTTCCTTGTAGGTCAGATATTACTAGGGGACCTGCTATCACTGAGCTGTAATCATTAAGCACAACGGGGATGATCAAATTCCAAGTTGGAAGAAACCATGTGGTGACAGTTTATTACCATAGACAGGGTGGGCATGACCACCATAATGTACAGCAGACTCAAAGCAGCAGTCAGAATATGACTCACAAAGACTTGTGTCATTGGCTAGGAGATCATGGGGTACCTTAAAGTAAAATAGATGTGCTGTCTACTTAATTCTTGTTTGAGCTCTACAAGCAGAAGTAATCTAGGTCAAGACAACAGAAGTCTAAATTGGATTTTAAAAACAGTGTCATCTTCTGGGAAGATGGCTGAATAGAGTAGCTTGAGATTAGCCCTACTCCATGGAAAAATTAGAGAAGGGGCAGGAGGGTGACTGAGGTGGCAATTTTGGAGTGTGTTTGATCTGGGTGGGCCTACTGTGCTGTGTGGGGCAGCCCTGGTTGCAGAGGCTGAGGAGCTGAGAGACAGAGGACTGGAGATTGGAGCAGAGGCATGGAGCCCATGGGAGTACACAGATGGGAGCCTGGGACTAGGAAGTAAGACAGGCCATGTTCCTTGGGTGAGCTACCCTCACCAGCACGATCCTGTGACCTGAGACTCACCCTGCACTCTATGCACCTGAATACTGTCAACTGCACCCACTCCCCACACTCCAGGTTCCCACAGACCACCAGCTCCCAGTGTACATACCTGCCCCATACTGTCACCCAAAGTGCAGTCCAACTCACCTCTCCTGCACACCCAGACACTGCCTTCCCCTTCCTGTTCTGCTGGCTGTTGCCAGCTCATGAAGGCTGCCACCAATGGCCTCCATACCCAGGAACCTCTGTTTCCCTGCCCATAGTGCCAAAAAGCCTCACCTCACCCACTGTGAGCTATGTGCATCAGTTTATGCCACTCCTAGGCCCACGCATGTACAAGGGCCCCCAATCACATCATTCAGCTCTGGGAACCACACTTTACAACAGTCTTGGAGCCATATACGTGCAAGGCCCTCAGTCACACTTACAAGCTCTGAGAAATTGATGACCTGTGCAGCTGGATCACATATGCACCCAATCCATGAAGGCATAATGTCAACCTGCTGTCACAACTATGCAAATTTGCCCAAAGGGCCCTAAGCCTTAGACCAGCACACACCAGTGCTATGCCCCCTAGACATGTGCACCTGCACAGCTACATACTCCCTGGCCACTGGGGTGCCCACATTCACAAGCATCAGCGTAGCATCCCAAATCTGCACCTATACCTGACCTAAAACAAATCACCACACTGAGTGCCCCCACACTGTACCCTGCTGTACAATCATCCTGCAAACACAAGGCCATAGACTACTGAAAGAAATCGACTCCAAAAGTAAATCAATCAAGATATTTACATGCCATGAATACAGCAGATCACTAAGCATATCACAGATATAGCCTTGCCTAATGACCAAATTAAAACACGAGAGGAGACACAGACATTGGAACAACTAATCAAAGATGTCCATAAAACTCTACTTACTAAAATAAGTGGGATAACAAATGACATAAAGGCAATCAAGAAGACAGGAGAAGAGCATGAAGAGGAATTTGAAAGAGACTCACCAGTCTCTTTCAAATAGAAAAATAGCAGATAATGCTGAGATTAAAGACTCTGTTGACCAATAAAAAATATACCAGAGGCACACAATACCAAATTTGAGGAGACAGAAGAAAGAATAAGTGATATAGAGGGCAAGATAACTGATTTTGAAGACTCAAAACAGCAAATGGCAAAAAAGATGGAAAAATTTGAATTGCATCTTAAGGAAATGATAGATAAAACATACTGCACAGATATAAGAATCATTGGTGTTCCAGAAAGAGAAGAGAGGAGTAATGGGTTAGAAAGGGTAGTTGAGGATATAATGGGGGGAAGCTTCCCAACCCTCATAAAGGAAATAAATATACAAGTCAAAGAAGCCCAATGAACTCCAAACAGAATAAACCCAAATAGGCCTTCCCCAAGACACATACTAATCAGTCTGCCAAATGTTCAAGAGAAACAGAAAATCCTGGAAGTGGCAAGTGAAAGACAATCTAATACATTCAAGGGAAACTAAATAAGGTTGAGTTCAGACTATTCAACTAGCATCCTGGAGGTGAGAAGGCAGTGATATGATATATTCAAGATTCTGAAAGAGAGACTTCCAGCCAAGGATTCTGTACCCAGCCAAAGTGTCCTTCAAAACTGTGGGAGAGATTCAAGTTTGCACAGACCAAGAAGTCCTGAAAGAATGTCAACAAAAGAGATTGACCCTGCAGTAAATACTAAAAGGAGCTCTTCCAGCTGAAAAAAAAAAAAGACAGGAGAGGGAGGTCTGAAGAGAGGCACAGAATTGAAGAGTACCACTAAGAGTAATTTAAAGAATGCAAAGAGAAAGAGGGAAAAGAATATATAGATCTAACAAATAAAGTAAAAAAATAAGATGGTAGCTTCAAGAAACACCTTTTCAGTAATAACTTTGAATGTTAATAGACTAAATTTACCAATTAAATGATACAGATTAGCAGAATGGATTAAGAAACGGAGTTGCTTAGAACAGACTCATCTGAGACTCAAGGATACAAACAGGTTGAAAGTGAAAGAATGGAAAAGATTGTCCACGCAAGTTGTAACCAAAAGAACGCAGAAGTAGCTATACTAATATCAGACAAAACAGACTTTAAATGTAAAGACATCATAAGAGACAAATAAGGGCACTATATACTAATTAAAGGGTCAATTCTCCAAGAAGATATAACAATCACAAATATTTATGCTCCCAACCAAGGAGCTCCAAATTACATGAGATAGACATTGGCAAAACTGAAGGGAGTGATAGATGTTTCAACAATAGTAGTAAGAGATTTCAATACACCACTCTCTTCTATAGATAGAACAACCAGACAGAAGATCAACAAGGAAATAGAGAAGTTAAATAACTTGATAAATGAATTAGACCTAAAAGACATAATTAGGTCATTGCACCACAAAGCACAAGGATATACATTTGTCTCTAGTGCTCATGGAACATTCTCCAGGATAGATCATATGTTGGGGCACAGAAGAGGTCTTTATAAATTTAAAAACTTTGAAATTATTCAAAGCACTCTCTCTGATCACAATGGGATGAAGTTGGATCCCAATAACAACCAAAGAATGAGAACATTCTCAAATATATGGAGATTAAATAACACTCCCTTAAACAACCAGTAGATCAAAGAAGAAATTGCCAGAGAAATCAGTAGCTATCTGGAGATGAATAAAAATGAGAATACAACTTATCAGAACTGATGGGATGTGGCAAAGGCTGTGGTGAGAGGAAAACTTATTGCCCTAAATGTCTATATTAAAAAAAAAGAAAGAGCAAAAATAGAGGACTTAACAGAACACCTGGAGGATCTTGAGAAGGAACTGCAACTAGCCACAAAGCAAATAGAAGAAGGGAAATAACAAAGATTAAAGCAGAGTTCAAATGAATGGGAGAACAAAAGAACAACAGAAAGAATCAATAAAACCAAAAGTTAGTTCTTTGAAAAAAAATCGGTAAAATTGATAGGTCACTAGCAAGATGGAAAAAGAAAAAAGAGAGAGAGGATGCAAATAAACAAAATCAGAAATGAGAAGTGGTACGTTACCACAGACTCTGAAGAAATAAAAGAAATCATAAGAGGATACCATGAACAACTATACACCAACAAATTAGACAACTTAGATGAATTGGACAAATTCCTGGAAACACACAAACAGGCTATGCAGACTCAGGAAGAAATAGAAGATTTCAACAATCACAAATAAAGACAGTCAATCAGTCATCAAAAATCTCATACAAAGAAAAGCCCAGGGCCAGATGGCTTCGCAGGGAAATTTTGTCAAACATTCCAGAAAGTACTAACACTAATCTTGCTCAAACTTTTTCAAAAAATTGAGGAAAAAAATAACTCTATAGAACTCATTTTATGAAGCTAATATCATTTTAATACCAAAACTGGGTAAAGATGCTATAAGAAAGGAAAACTGCAGGCCAGTATCCCTAATGAACAAAGATGCAAAAATTCTCAATAAAATAGTAGCAAATTGAGTCCAACAAAACGTTAAAAGAATTATACACCATGACCAAGTGGGGTTTATACCAGTAGTAAAAGGTTGGTTCAACACAAGAAAATCAATTGATGTAATACAACACATTAACAAATTGAAAGGGAAAAATCACATGATCTTCTTGATTGATGCTGAAAAAACATTCAACAAAATTCAGGATCCACTTGTCATAAAAACACTGTTTTCCTTGTGTTTCCCATAGGATTAAAATTTAACATCCTATAGATATAACAGTTATATTTGCTATGATACCAACTTAACTTTAATAGCATGTACAAATGTACTTTTGCTACATCTCTATGTCCTCCCACCATTATTTTCATACTTGCTACCACATATCTTTGTATATTGTATGTACGAAAACCTAGATTAATCATTACATTTTTATGTATTTGATTTTAGTACCTGTAGGAAGTAAGAAGTGGAATTCATACCAAACAATACAATGAAATAATACTGGCATTTACAATTACCTAAATGGTTACCTTTACAACAAGTCTTTATTCCTTTATATTGCTTTGATCCATTGTCTAATGTCCTTTCATTTCATTCTGAAGAACTTCCTTTAGCACTGCTTGTAGGGCAGGTCTAATTGCAGTTAACTTCCTCAGCTTTTGTTTATGTGAGAATGTCTCAATCTTCCCCTCATTTTTGAAAAAATTCTTGCCACATATAAATTTCCTGGCTGACACATGTATTCCTTCAGGATGTCAAGTATTTCAAACCACTGCCTTCTTGCCTCTATGGTTTCTAATGAGAAATCAGTACACAATCTAATTAGGAGTTCCTTATATGTAACAAGTTGCTTTTTCCTTGTTGCTTTTAGAACTATCTCCTTGTTCTTTGCATTAATAGTGTAATTCATATATGTTGGTATGTAGTTTTCTTCATGTTTATCTTGTTTGGTGTTCTCTCAGCTTCTTGAATGTGCATATTCAAGGTTTTGCTAAGTTTGGGAAGTTCTTGGCTATTATTTCCTTGATTATTCCTTCTGCAGCTTCTCTTTTCCTTTTCTTGGGACTCCTATAATACCTATATTGGTGTGCTTGATGGTGCCCCATAGCTGTCTTGGGCTATTTTCATTTTTAATATTTCTTTTCTCTTTCTGCTCCTCAAGCTGACTCATTACAAGTGTCTTTTTCTTCAAGTTCACCAATTCCTCTTCCAGCTCCAATCTGCTCTTGAAACTCTCTTGGCTATTTTTCATTTCAGTTACTTGGTCTTCAACTTCAATAGTTCCATTTGGTTCCTTTTAAAAATTTCTATCTCTTTACTTAGACTCATATTGTTCATTCATTTTTTCCCTGATGTTCTTTAGTTCCTTCTCTTTACACTCCTTCATCTCCTTGAACATTTTTAAGACCATTTTAAAAAAATGCTTTGCTGGATATGTCCACTTTCTCATCTTCATCATCGGTGTTTCCACATTTCTTTACTCTTCTTTTGGATGGGCCATCGTTTCCTCTTTCTTTGTTTGTCTTGTACTCTTTTGTTTTATACTGTACATTTCAATATTTTAAAATGTTAACTCTGGGATTTATCCTCTGGGATGTCTCTTTCTTGGTTTTGCAACTAGCTGGTGGTAAGACAGAAATTGTCCTGAATTTTAGCCCTCCCATCAGGAAGGTGTGCCCAAGGCAAGTTCAGTGTGTAGGGTTTTCCCTGTTTTGGGGGCCTCTGTCTTGTCCTGGGCTTTTGCTTGCTTTGGAAAACAACTCCCCTGCTGCAGGAGTTTGGTTGTCCTTCTGTTTCCCAGGACACAACCCTCCCTCTCCAGGGTATTTATAGCAGGCTGGCCTTTGTTCCAGACTGTCTGCCTCTATAGTTTTTATTCTCCTTTCATTATCTCACACTGCTTTTGCTTGGAAACCAAATTCCGGGAGGAAGGGCACCCAAGGGAGGAATTTCCCAAGCCATTTTCTCCCAGCCAAGACAGGGACTTGACCCTTGAAAGGGGCACAGACCTTCTCCAAAGTTCAGGAATGGTGCCAAAAGCTTCTCTGATGGCTCCTCAAACTTGAACTGTCCTGGCCTACTCAGCAAATTTAGCCCTTTAGCTAACTGTCCCCTGCAGCCCTGAGAAAGCACTGCATCTTTAAATCTCCACTCTCTCTGCCCTTGTACAGGGGAGTGTTAAAACAATGGCTGCTGCCCCTGTTTTTCTGGGTGTGTCAAAACAGTAGCAGCCCTCAGAGTTGGGAACCAGTGATTATACTCTGCTGATTAAAAGCTGTGATCAGGCAATGCAAGGGTAGTTCAGTGGGAGAATTCTCACCTGCCATGCTGGAGACACGGGTGCAATTTCTGATCCATGCATCCACCCCCACCACCAAAAAAAAAATCAAAAAACAAAAACTGTGATTAGTGATCAGCCTTGCTCACCCCTGTTCCTGGGGAAGACAACTGTCATGTCCCTGTCACCAGCAGCCAGCCAGTTACTGGAGTTACCAGTCCTATGGAGGACTGCCACAAGACCGGGTTTGGGTCCTGACAGCCACTGTGCAGAGAGAGCAATTTACCATTCTTTACCATAATCCATAAGTCTTTTCCTCTTGTCCTTCCTTGGATGATGTACCATGTTCCTTTGGCCTCTATACTTTCAAAATAGTTTCAGACAGTTCCAGCTTGATTAATATTTAGTTTGGTGTAAGGACTCCACCATCTTCCCTTGAAGTTCCCTGCTTTCTGGAGTTTTGGGGAAGATGGCTCTGGCAGTTTCTGCCTTGGAACAATGGCACCTGGGAGTGTTTTATGTTGCTATCTTTGTCAGCTAGTTTTAGAGACTAGAAATCCAAAACCAAGGTATTGGGAACCATGTTTTCTCCTTGAAGTCTATAGAGTTCTGGTGCTGGCTTGCCATCATCTTGGGATTTCCTTGGATTGCTTCTGTCTCCTGTCATGTGATGATCTGTACATTTAAATCCTATTATTCTTACTTAGCTAAATCATCAAGAAAGCAGGACCATGTATGCAGTTCTGATGACAAACTAATGTTAAGATTGTTTGAATATTCCCCTGCTTAGAAATTCTATGCAGAAGCTATATGCAAATAAATGATGGCAATGGGGGGTGGGGCACTGTGATCTAGCAAGATATAACAGGTAATATCAGTGGTCTTATCATCTTTCTCTCAGGAGCAGAGATGCCTATGAATAGATGAGCAGTCTTCCCTCCAAATATCTTGTTTCTCTGGGACTTGTCCTCAAAAGAAATCTTTACTGAAATAGCTGTGCACTATTTATCAATCACATCTATAATGAAAGCATCTAAACCACTGGACGCTGAGAATCCCACAGGGACCAGGTAACACCTTTTTGCACTTTCTTAGGACTGTTAGGTAAAGTAATCTAAATTCTTCGATTGTGATTCTGTCTCTAAGTCACCAAAGAGTCAAAGAAGAGTATATTTCCAGTTTCTACATTTAAACCCTTTCACATCAATATATCCTTCTTCCTTTTCTACGGAAAATTTGGTTGATTGATAAGACATATCCAGCTTATGAATTAGATATTATCTGAAATAGAATTTGACAGATGATTTCTGTCTAATTTCAGTGGAGAAGGTATGAATTCCAGTCAGGGAGAATAACAACATGTGCACAGGTTGTCATGGGGACTGACATTGTTCTGACTTATTCAATTTGACTAGCAGTTCAGATACACTCAAATGTTACATAGGAAATACTGAACAGAGCATAAGACAGGGAGTCAATGATCAGGACACTAAAACTATGGCCCTTGCTAGTTATCAACATTGGTTATCTGAGGCTATGGCATATTAGGCACCTTCTTGAGTCTCCAGGTTCCCTTTGGAAATAAGGAGATTGAACTGGAAAACATTTAAGGCTCCTCTGAGTTCTCAAACCTGACCCCTGTTAAAGAGTAAGTAGCACACATGAAAAATAAGAGAAAGTTAAAAAAAAACCCACATTGTCTGATGGCTGTAAAAAAAATTTCAAGGGGATTATGTGACTATTATTGAGAAGCTCTTTGGAGTATGCTGTCTCTTGCTCTCCTTTCTTGCTATGCAGAAGATAAAATAGGAACCAAAAGTAAAACAAGGCATCTTATATCCCACTTCCTTCTTCCTTGCCTACTCTTTTTCTTTTGGTAACTAATAGATGGCCTAAGAAATAAATCTACTTCTGGTTGAAGAGACATCTCATTCAAAGTCAGGAACCTGAAGGGAAAGCAAAACATGAATCAGGAAGACATATTCTGATCAAATCCATGCAAGAGAACTTATTCTCAATCAAATATTTACTGACCCCAACACCATTAATAAGGAGACTTATTAATCCTTAGTTCCTTAATGCCATACTGTAATGCAGGCCCAGTGTGGTCATATCTTCCCATTATTTCAAGAGAAGCAAGAAATTGGTAATAATATTGGTAATATTTTCAAATAAAAAAAAGCTACACTGTGTAAGCTAATGAACAAAATAAAACAGCAACAAAAAGCTATTTGAGTTATGTTCAACCATGTTCTGCAAATTGTTTAGAAGGTTCTACAGGGCAATTTATAATAAAATTGTAAAATGTCAAAAGAAGTTAATTTGGTAAATGCCATAACATCACTCTGCATTTAAGAATAGGGGAAGACCTCGAAGAGATGCCATTTTAGTTAGATTGTAGAATTTATTATAGCTCAGTTATGATTATAAATTTATGATTATAAAGTAATAGGCTGTTACAGGAAATGAGATTACATAGACTGCATTTAAACAACTTTAAATTTGAATGTTAAGACATTAGAAAAACTTCTTTGTTTCCAGGAGACAGAGCACCCAAACAAACTCAGGTTTAACTTGCATTTTTATATGTTTAGAGAAATGAGAATTTATAACCTCAAAGGACTTTAGCCCTGATTTTATTTTTAGTTAATAATAATAATACAACTTAACACTTTTTGTCAGGAACCTTCCTGGACACATTCTGTGTACTTGGGCTAACATGGTGATTAGAGTGCAGCCTTCACAATTCTGGGACCTAGGGTGTTTGGGGGCCTCAAATTAAAAAAAAATCAATTAGGTAGGATAAAAACTATACCTACTTCAGAAAGTTAGAAAGTTGTTTTGAGGATAAGGAAGAAGAGTTTTTGTTTTGTTTTGTTTTAAGTATTGCAATAATATTCTTTGGAGGAAGAACAACCAACATTGGAGCATATTTCCCCCTTTGCTTGAGCATCAAGTTATTGGGGGAACCATTAACTAAAAAGGCAAAATTAGATTGAAGAGAAGATTTGGCACATTGAAGACCATTTTATTTTAGCCACAGGTCAGTTCAAGACGTCTATTAAAGAAGGCATTGACCTACTAGAACAGTTGCTACTTATTTACTCATCAAGTAAAGTAAAATATACCAAAAAGGGAACAGAACATGTTGATGTAAAGACAATGAGGAATCATGTAAGTCTTACGCAGGTCAGGGAAAATGATAAAAAAATTTTTAAAGAAGCAGAAGAATACGCATTCTATTATTTCTTTACTGTTTTTGTTTTATCAATACTAGTAACAGGCAGTTCAAAACAACATTGGTCTTTTACATAATGTTAAGATTCACAAAATATTGAAACTAGAAGGGGATTTAGGATCATCCAGTTCAAGTTCCACTTGAGACAGGAACTAATGCTCCAAGAGAATAAGTGGATTGATCAAGTTGGCATGTGTGGTTGATGGAAAAAGCAGACTGCCTTTAAACACCTGGGAAGCTTTGCATGTTTAAGACCTTATATGAAGTTTCACTTATCAGGAAATATACAATTCAAATCCCTAAGGTCAGCTTGAAATTTGTTTTATTCCCATAAATTTCATAAACAAATCTGGTGCTTTTATTTTGTAACACAGAATGTTTATAGTCTTCCCCTGTTCACAGATTTTATAGTTTTTTAGTCACTAATGGAACCATTTATAAAGAGTTTAAGTACTAAGATTACATATAATTTATATATAGTTAATTTCTGCTAAATTCACACAAAATCACTTAGGTACAAGGGCACCTTAGTATCTTACTTAGTATTATTTCTAAAATGCCAGAAAAAGCAAAGTACAAGTAAGTATCTCTGATAGATAAATATTCTAGCCATGGAACTAATGACTGATAGTAATAAGTATTCTAACCATGGGACTAGCCACGGGACTAATTCTAGTCATGGGACTAACTAAATACTTATCAGGCTCTGACAATACACCCAGCTCTGTGCCTTGCACACAGGGAGCTATAAACACATAATTCAAGATCACACTGAAATTGGGAAGAGGAACTGGAATGACCTTTCAGCACCCACCCCCAACACTAAGATCAAGTTCTCCACCCCACCACCTCTCAAAAGTTCAGGACTTTGAACTTTAAGAAGTGAGAAATCAGTGATAGCAACAAGAGGTAGAGAAAGCAAAGGAGGAAGTAGAAGAAAAGGCGAATGTGTCCATGAGTTTATATTCAATCCAAGAGTCAGGAGTACAGTAAAACATTTTAAACATGTGCCAATATTCTTCTTACACTTCGTTTAAAATATTGAGCATTTATGTGTTTTAAGGTAGAGTGATTGCTTTTAAAATACTGGAACAAAAATGATTTACTCATTTTATTGTTCAATTTTGTAATTTTTAAGAGGATATAATTCAAAAGAAAAATTTTAAACATGGCTGATAGGAATAATTGATTTCAATTATAACAATTAAAACTAATTAGTGAAATAGAAAGATACCCAAATTTCCTTCATCCTAAGATGTTATGATTTTCAGAGCATATATTTTCCAAGAGATTTAAAAATCTTGATCACTCTGACTGCAAACTTTTAGCATTTGGTATCCTCATTAAGTTAAAGTCTGTGCAAAAACTTGGGTGGTGAAATGAGGATATTTAAGACACTTAACAGCTGGTTGGGTTCAGATGTATTCATAGAGATACTGCAACCAACAAATTTAAGATAGGATCTGGGCAATATTTTAAAAATAATTGTGATATTTATGGCAAGGATTAAATATTAAAATGCATTCTCTCTTTTTTAAAAAAATTAGTTAAAGCATTTAAACTTTCCATAGTTGTTTTCATCCATGTAACTGAAAAATATTTGGTTCTGAGTTTCAGAGACTGCAAAAGTGTTACATTAAGGGATAATCTTGTTTCAAGCTGGGAAGAGGGTACTACCACAGGCCTTTTGTTACTGGTGTCACTTTAGGAATCTTCCTCCTTTTAACCAAGTTACACATCTTGGCACACTAACTGTTATCTAATCATGTCATTCATAAAAGTCATAATTTCATCTAATGATTTTCCCCCCACAGGGTAATTCTGCTTCTTGTTCTTCTACCACATTTACTCACTGATCTCCCTGGTACTCTGTTGTCAGTGGAACAAAGAATGTACTGGAAAAACACTGGAATAGGCCTTCCTCTCCTGTTGCTACCTAAGAATGGTTTTGCCCTAATTCACAAATATGTGCTGAATGCTAATTGAATATTTACAAGGTACTTAAAACTCTTCCCTGAATGCTACTATGAAAAGAGGAACCTATGTTCATTTGAATAAACAGAAATTATTGCCCTCCCAAATTAAAAGCCTCTGTATTTAATTCAAATCAATTCAATGGCTTGAAGGAAAAAAGGGGAGCACCTACTATGTGCAGGGTCCTGTGCCAGATGAGGCCATATACATAAACATTCCAGGACCAGGGAATCTGCCATAAGTTACATTTCATATTCTTTGATTCACACCATTTTCTTCTTGGTTTAAAAGCTAAATTAAATGCAAAATATTTACTTTTTAGCGTTAAGTAGCATTGCATTTCTGCTTAACATACAGCACTCTATCTAGTTACATAAAGATCCAGTCTTTTCTACCTATTAAAATATTTTTTTCACATTTTATTCATCAGGTTTTAAAAATTATTTTAGCATGAAGTTTCCATTTATTGTATCCAAAAATAAAAATAGCATCAAAGTCTTCTTGCAACTCCCCAAATGCAGTTAGGAATAATGATCATATGCTGAAAAAAAGTGTAAAATGCAATTTGTGCTGTGCCCCATTTACTAGAAAATCACTATGAACAATGCATTTGGTACACGATATTGCTCTAGGGAAACTGGATCAGCATAGGAATGAAAAAAGAACACTGCATTGGAAATTACCTAATTCTGCTTCAGTGCTTTTAAAAACTATTTGTTATAATATTATTTCCTGTCAAGCACATAGTGTGATATTTCCCTCAAAACTAAACAGTTGCTATAATTTCAACTTCCCTCATTTTCCACTTTTTTAAGCACTAAATATTTAAACAATGCAGACTTGGAAGTCTCAGGCTAGTCATCTGGTCCACAACCTCCTTGCCTAAGGTATAGTAACGATCCATTGCAGGGGCTGTTATATAGCACCGAGGCATATGGTGGCAGCTGTCAAGGTTCTTACCTGCCCACAGGCCAGGCCCATTCCTCTTTCTCCCATGCCATGTGGATATGACAAATTTAACTCCAGAGCATCTGCTCCAGAAGACTTTAAGACACAGAGAGGGAAGGAAAATGAAAGGAAAGGCTAAGGTTTATTTGTATAGTGATACAGTTTCACCATTGATAACTCAACAAAATTCACATTATGTCAAACTTTAACAATTGCATTTTCTGGCATCACAGCTTTCTTATGAGGTGTGTTCTGACTCACTTAAGGTGTGTGTAACAACAATAACAACAATGGTTTCTTTATTAAGTGCTTAAAAAGGGCCACTCACTGCTGTTCTGGGCTTTACCTATTTTTTGTCTCTAATTCTCATGAATCTGGGATACTGGTTCTATGGATGAAGAAACTGAAATATAGGAAGGTTTAAATGACAAGCCCCATTAATAAGTGACAGAGCAGAGATTTTAACTCAGGTCAGTTTAATCTCGCATTTATTCTGCACTAAACAATTTTTATTTTTATAGTATCAAATCTTATTAATTCTGGATATTTGGTGCTGGAAGTAGAAGTGAGAAGCAAAATGGAGTCGGCTAGCTGGAACAAATGGGATAAATTTTAACTGACAATTTTATAATATTCAAACACTAATGAAGCACAGATAGTTTAGCTTTACTTAATTTAATGAGAGTCCTTCTTATTTAATTCATTAATTCATTGGTACACAAATGGATCCTATCAAAGTGAACAAAGCATTTAGTTCACTCTGGATAGTCTTAGAATATTTGGATAATCTTAGAATTTGGGGAGGAAATTCCATAAAAAATTTTGAGAATAAACAGAACACTTTTTATAGTTTAATATAGTAATTTGAGGAATGGGAATAAATTACATCATTCAAATTTTATATTCTTTTACCTACCTGTTAGAATTTCTCCAATGCCACATTTCTTTTTTTTTTTTTTAGAGTAAGGCCAACTGTGAGCATAATCATCAGTTTCTACATTATTATAACATGTCTAAGACATCATACAAAAGATTTTTAAAAGTTCACTAGACCAAGATGACTCTGCTTCTTAAGGCTTAGCAAGGAATTTAGGAAACATGGATAATTTTAGCAAAATAGGTGGCTGGTGATTTTGAATGCTTTAGCCACCACTTGGACATTAGATGTTCAAACTGCAAATCTGTTCTAGTTCGCTAGCTGCTGGAATGCAATATGCCAGAAATGGAATGGCTTTTAAAAAGGGAATTTAATCAGATGCTAGTTTACAGTTCCAAGGCCAAGAAAATGTCCCAATTAAAACAAGTCTATAGAAATGTCCAATTTAAGACATCCAGGGAAAGATACCTTGGTTCAAGAGGGCCGACGATGTTCAACGTTTCTCTCTCAGTTGGAAGGGCACATGGCAAACATGGCAGCATCTTCTGGCTTTCGTGTGGCTCTACCAAAAGTGACTCTCTCCAAAATGTTTCCTCTTTTAAAGGATTCCAGTAAGCAACTCCACCTTCAGTGGGTGGAGACACACCTTGATGGAAATCATCGAATTCAAATTACCACCCACAATTGAGTGGTCACATCTTCATGGAAACAATCAATATGTTTCCGCCCAGCAATACTGAATGAGGATTAAAGGGCATGGCTTTTCTGGGGTCCACCACAGATTCAGACCAGCACACTTGGTAAGTTGCAATAAACAATAAACAGTTGTTTACTTGGTTAACAAATAATTACCTAAATGCATTTTTAGAGGAAGACAGTTAAAAATATTTTTAAAAACTTTGGCTTTCTGGAAACTTCAAAATTAGACAGGATAGCTCTATAGATCTTAAGGTTCTTCTCTGAAGAGGCACTTCTAGCACATCCCCAGGAAGTGTTTTCTCAAAGACAGTATAAAGGAACTGTCTTTTAATAGATCAACCTCATTAGGAAGAAGATACAGTACTAAAATCTGTAATGATAGCACTACAAGTAATTATTTTCAGATTTAGGTAAGGGTTAAACAAACATCATAGTTTTCCAGAAGTATTTTATCTAATTCTACATCTAATAAAACTTCATGGTTCTGATTACTGAAGGCTAGAGAATGAGGAATTCATGCATTCTATGCTTACAGAAGTACAACTCGTCTGCTAAAATAGTCCTAAGGGAAGTTAAAATTGTAAATACAAAAAGAAAAATAAATAAAATGCCACTAATTCCTCAGAAATTTTTGTTGTTTGATCTTTATAAAATTATTATGATTATTGAATTTTTTGGCTGAAATAAAAAAAATAGTTATAAGCAGCACTATTTAGCACTAGCTATAGAGGAGAGAAGGTTGAAATTCAGTTATCAGCATATTGATGTTTCTGTTTCTAAAACAGTATTAGATTCTATAAAAGAGCCAAAATTTAGAGTGTACACACTAACCTCAGCAACATATTAGGATCTTATAATTGGGTTAGAATGTCTGGAATCAATTTTGTAATGGGAATGATTTCAGAGAAATCATTTCTTATTTTGAAATTGTTAGAATCTAATAAAGAGAGAAATGTGGTTAATCTGGGATACCTGAACTGTAACAAGCAACATATTTGATCATTTACTGAGATAAGAGTAGGAAATGGGTTAAAAATATTTTAACAAGTGATTGTTATTCACAGGGAAAAGGGTTTCAGATATTATATATAAAAAGGGGGGCTTTAGCCTCAGCCAGGTCATATTCAACATTTTGTAAAAAAACAGATGGATAGCTATATATAGACTGGGATGTAGACACAGGGAGATCATATTTACTAAATGTGCTAATGATGTTGAAGGAATCTAGAAGAAGGTAGTCCAATGGGTTCAAAGAACAGATTAAGAAACAGAGTCAATATTGATTACCCCAAATGTATCTCATGTATTTTCCTTGCATTTTGGTGACAAAATCTTCACTCCGAAGAAGTACTATGGTGCATTAGTTAAAGAGAACGAAGCCAAACAACCTCTGAATTCACATTCTGACTGTTTAATTATCATGGCTGTGTCACCAGGACACATAACAACATCTTTCTACTTCATTTTCCTTGCTGGTAAAAACTACGAAGTTAGATATATATATATCTCAAAGAGTTATTGTTGTTGCAAGCATAAAATAAAATAAACATATACAGTGTTAAGACAGTGTGTGGCACAACATATGCATTCACTGGTATTTAAAGTTTTCTGTGCATTATTACTCTTTGCCTTCCCCTGGTTGCACTATATGCAATGTAATATTGATGTGTACCAAATCTTTGGTGGAGAGACTGGCTGTCAGGAGGATATATGTAGCACTGAATGGCACACCTGGCACTGAGATATTGGAAGAACTCTAATATTTAAAAGGGCTTCAAATGTTAATTTGCTAAAGCTGCACATGTTATTGATACTGTTGGACCCCCTAGAGAATTATAAGATTTCTGAATTAGTTCCTCTCAATACATGCCATGTTCTTTGTCCTGTAAAAGGGGAAGGAGCAGAACTGGAAGGAAATTGTGAGTGTTACCATCTGGAAAAGATCTAAGCCATACATCTTTTTATGAAAACTTAATATAAGAACAGAGTATAAGAGATCTGCTTCACTGATGCAAGTGGTGATCAATAATATCTCCTAAAAAAGTTGAAAACCACACCATCTTTATCATCAATGTTTTAAAGGGGTCAATAAGGAGATCATACAACAAAGGTGGGGTTTCCTGGAGAGGATTAAAAAAAATAGCAAGAGTTTGGGAGGGAGAACAATATGTTGGAAAAAGAATCAATATCCAAAGAAATATTGATGGGTCAGAGGGATATACCCAACATAAAACACCACCATACAATGGGTGACTGCATTTTTAGTCAAAAACTTCAAAACACCGTGAGGCCTCTGGGGAAGATGGCAGAATAAGGAGCTTCAGGATTCAGTCCTTCCACCAAACAACTGTTAAACAGGTAAGAAATTGCTGAAACAGCCATTTTGAAACACTGGAGACTAGCCTGAAGAACACTGCACAGCACCCAGGAAAGAGCAGGAGGAAGAAATTAATAAGCTAGATCAAAGAACAGTAATTGCTTTCTAAGTACAACAGTTACTGGCACCCATCCTCCACTTTCATGGTAGGCTGTCTTAGAGGATGGTCCTTGGCTAGCTCTCTAAAGACAGAAAAGGATGTAAAAAATCTTCTTCCCTGAGAACAGGGGTGAGAACTGCTGATCACGGAACATGGCACTTGATAGGTAAATTAGGGTCACTGTAGGCCAGGCTCTGAAGGCAGCTACTGTTTCAATCTGTCCTGGACAAAGGCAGTAGCAACCATCACTTCAACCCTACACCAGACAGAGGCTGTGGCAGCCGCTATTTCAACCCTCCCTAGATAGGGGAGGAGGTTGAGGAGATTTAAAGATATAGCACATCCTCAGGGTTGTGGGGGACAGTAAGCAGAGGGGCTGCATTTTTCCTGGGCAGGCCAACAAAGCTCAGGAAGTTGTCATAGAAGCTTTTGGTATCCTCCCTGGTCCCCTCCCTAGGTTACTTTGGAGCTGGTCTATGCCCCTTTATGGATCCCTGGCCCTGTTTTGGCTGTGAAAGACTGAATTGGAGTCTTTTCAGGGAGACACTCATCTCAGAAAGTTGCCCTCCAGGCATAAACACAAGAGACAATGAAAGTAGTGTTAAAAACTATAGAGGCAGAATGTCTGGGACAAAGGCCTGCTGGCTTCAAACACCTGGGAGAGAGAGGTCTCTCTCTTGGGAAACAGAGGGGACAACCAGACTCCAGTAAACAGGGAACTCAAAAACAGCTTACAAGCAAAAATCTAGTACAAGACAGAGGCCCAGAAAGAAAGGGAAAACCTTGAACACAGCAATCACCTTGGGCAGGCATTCCTGATAAGAGGGCTGAAGTTCAGGAAAATCTCTGTCTTACCATCAGCTGGTTACAAAACCAAGAAAAAGCCATCCCAGGGAACAAATCCAAGAGTTAATAATTTAAAATATTAAAATGTACAGTGTGCAACAAAAAAATAAAAGACAAACAAAAAACAGGAACGATGTCCTATCCAAAGGAAGACAATAAAAATACTGAAAACATCAAAAAAATAAAGAGGAGAACATGGACACACTGAACATAGTCTTTAACAAAATGATCTTTAAAAATGCTCAAGGATGGGCCAGCAATGGTGGCTCAGTGGCAGAGTTCTTGCCTGCCATGCAAAACAAACAAACAAAAAAAGTGCTCAAGGACATGAAAGAAGATAAGGAGAAAGAATGATATCAGGAAAACAATACATGAGCAATATGAATGTCTAAGTAAAGGCATAAATGTTCTGAAAAGGGACCCAAACAGAAGTTGAAGTTGGACTGGAGTTGAAGACCACAATAACTGAAATGAAAAGTTCCCGGGGCAATTGCAAGAGCAGATTGGAGCTGGCAGAAGACAGAATCAGTGAACTTGAAGACATTTTAAATGAGTCAGGCTGAAGAAAAGAAAATAAAAAAGTAAAACTAAAAGCAAAAATAGCCTACATAACTAGGGGACAACGTCACAAGCACCAATATATGCATAATGTGAGTCAAAGAAGGAGAAGAAAGAGAAAAAGCAGAAGGAGTATTTTTTTAAAAATGAGAATATCCCAACCTTAGCAGAATACATCAATATGCACATTTAAGAAGTTCAGGAAACACTAAACAGCATAAACTTGAAGAAAAATACACCCCATCATACATTCATTACATTACTGAATGCAAAGGACAAGGAGAGAGTTCTGAAAGCTGCAGGAGAAAAGCACCATGTTATGTATGTGGATGCCCCAATTATATTGAGTTTGTTTCTCATTAGAAATCATGGAGGAAAGGAGTCAGTGAGAGTGAGTTGAAATACTTAAAAGTGCTGAAAGAAAACAACTGCCAACCAAGAATTTTATATCTACTGAGAATCTCTTTCAAAAATGAGGGGGAGATGAAGATATTCTTAGATAAACAAAAGCTGAGGGAATTAATAATCACTAGACCTGCCCTACAAGCAATGCTAAAAGGAGTTCTTCAGATTGAAATGAAGGTCGACTAGACAGTGGTTTAAGGCAGCATAAAGAAATAAGACTAGTGATAAAGGTAACCTTTCGGGTAATTATAAGTCAGTAGTGTTGCATTATATTGTTTGGTATGTAACTCTACTTCTTCCTGCAGGTGTTAAAATGCAAATACATAAAAAGTACAGATAAACCTATGTTCTCGGACACAAGATGTACAAAGATATTTGTGGTAACAACTACAAAAAATTGTGTGGGGACAAAGGGTTATAGGAAAATACATGCACTTGGTATTGAAATTAAGTTGGTATCCAACCAAATATGATTGCTATATTTAAGATGCTAAATTTTAACTCCATGGAAACTGCCAGGAACATAAATGAAAAATATATCTGATACAAATGACATATCAATATGGTACAACACCAAAAAGCTAGTAAATGTAAAATTAGGCACTTAAGGAAATGATAGACAAATATGGTATGACCTATAAAGCCTAAATAACAAAATGTCAGCAGAAAGTCCTATTATCAACAGTAGTGATTTTAAATGTAAATGGATTAAATTTTCCAGTCAAAATATAGAGATTGACAAAATGGATAAAAAAGCATGACCCAACTATATACTGTCTGCAAGAGACTTACCTCAATTTCAAAGATACAACTAGTTTGAGGATGAAAGGATAGAGAGACATGCACTATTCAAAAAGTAACCACAAGAGAGCTCTGGTGGCTATCATTATAAGAGTTAAAATAATTTTTAAGTCAAAAAGTTATGAGGACAAAGATGGCTGTTATAAACTGATAAAAAGGATAGTTCAACAAGAAGATGCAAAAATCATAAATATATATGTATGCATCTAACAGTAGATACCCAAAACATGAAGCAAATATTGACAGATTTGAACAGAGACAATTATGGTTCTACATTAATAATAGGAAATTTTAACACACCACTCCCAATAATGGATAGAACATCTAGTTAGAAGATCAGTAAGGAAATGCAGGATGTGAATGATAAATCAAATGAAGAAGGCCTTAGAGAAATATTGAATACTGCACCCAGCAAAAAACAGAACACACATTCTTCATGAGTATACATGGCTCATTCTCCAGAATAGATCATAACCATATTGACATCATACCATATTGGCCATCTGACCACAAAAGAATGAACCTAGAAATCAATAATAGAGGGAGAAATGGAAAATTTTGAAAACATTTGTATATTAAATAATATATTCTTAAACAACCAATGGGTCAAAGAGGAAACTGGAAGGGAAATTAAGAAACACCTTGAAGTGGACGAAAATGAAAATACAACATACCAACACTAACTGGATGCAGAGAAGGCAGTGTTGAGAAGGCAATTTATAGGTATAAATACCTACATTATAAAAGAAGAAAGACTTCAAATCGGAGACCCAACCTCAAAACTTGAAAAATTAGAAACAGAAGAGCAAACTAAACTCAAAGCAAGCAGAAAGAAGGAAATAACAAAGATTAGAGCAGAGATAAATGAAATGTAAAATAAACAAACAAAAATCAATATAAATAATCAACAAAACAAAAAGTTAGTTCTTTGGAAATATCAATAAAATTGACAAAACTTTAGTAGATGACAAAGAAAAAACAAGAAAGATACAAACAATGAGAAGTGTAAATGATGAGAGAGCATAACTACCAACCCTGCTGAAATATAGTACTGTAAAAGGATACTATGAATTGTTTGTCAATAAATTAGAAATGGACAAATTTCTAGAAATACACAAATGGCCTATACTGACTCAAGAAGAAACAGAAGATCTCAACAAACCCATTAGTAGTAAACAGATTGAATTGGTAATCAAAAACCTCACAGCAAAGAGAAGCCCAGACCAGATGGCTTCACAGAGGAATTCTACCTAACATTCCAAGAAGATTTAACCCCAATTCTGCCCAAACTCATCCACAAAATTGAAGAAGAGGGAAGACACCCTATCTCTTTTTACAAGGTCAGTATCACTCCCAAAAACAAAACCAGCTAAAAATAATCAAACTACTCACCAATATTTCCTATGAAGATAGATGCAAAAATCCTAAATAAAATTTCTGCAAACTGAATCCAGCAGAATATTAAAAGAATTATATACCATGATCAAGTGGGATTTCTATGATATGCAAGATTGGTTCAACATAAAAAAATCAATTAATGTAATATACCGTATTAACAGAATGAAGGAAAAAATACCACATGATCATCTCAATCAATGCAGAAAAGGCATCTGATAAAATGCAGCACCCTTATTTAACAACAACAAAAACAACACTTAGAACACTTGAAATAGAAGGAAACTTCCTCAACATGTTAAAGAGCATATATGAAATGCTCACAGTTAAATAATAATAATAAAAGCTTTTGTTCTTCAGAGGACTTTATCTTGAAAATAAATCAACTTCCACAATGCAAGAAAGTATGTGGAAACCACTTATATGATAAGGGATTAATCTCCAGAACATTAAAAAGAAATCCAACTTAAAAACAAAAGGACAAATAACCCAATTAAAAAGTGGGTAAAAAGACTTAACAGACATTTCTCCAAAGACTATATACAAATGGCCAGAAAGTGAATGAAAGCACGTGAAAAGATGCTAAACATCATTAGCCATCAGGGAAATGCAAATCAAAGCCACAATGAGATACCATTTCACACCAATTAAAATTGCTGTTATTAAAAAACAAAACAAAACATAAAATAGCAAGTATTGGAGAGGATCCAGAGAAATAGGAGCACTCATTCATTGCTGGTGGCAATGCAAAATGGTGCAGCCACCTTGGAAAACAGTTTGGTGGGTCTTCTGAAAGTTAAGTATAGAACTACCCATGACCTAGCAATCCCACTATGAGGTATATACACAAAAGAACTGAAAGCAGGGAGTCGAACAGATATTTGTACATTAGTGTTTTAGTGGCATTATTCACAGTTGTCATAAGATGGAAGCAAACCAATTGACCATCAACAGATAGGGAAAATATAGTATATAAATGAGATGGAATACTATTCAACCATAAAAAGAAATGAGGTTTTGATACATGGGACAACATGTATGAACCTGGAAGACATCATGTTGACTGAAATAAGCCAGACACAAAGGATAAATATCATATGATCTCAATGATTTGAAACATTTAGAATCAGGAAATTCAAAGAGTCAGAATCTAGAATTTAATTACCAATGGGTTGGGGTGGGAAGTTAAGGCTTAAATTGTACAGGGCTCCTATTTGGAATGATGGAAATATTATGATAATGGTTGGTGGTGATTGTGGCACAACTTTGTAAGCCCAATTAATTGCACTGAAATATATATCTGAAAATGATTAAAAGGGAATTTTAGATTGTAGGTAGGGTAACAGAACACAAATTTGAAAAAATTCCATGGAACTATACCACACAAACAGTGAAACCTAAGTTAAAACATGGAATTTAATTAATAGTATATTATAAAAATATGCTATCATGAATTATAACAAATGTCGACACCAATGCAAGTTGTTGTTGGTGGCGTGGTGCTTGGGAAGACTGTATTTTATACATGATTGTTCTGTAAACCTACAACTTCTCTATAAAGAAAATGAAACCTCCAATACACAAGTACACATAGAGAAGGAATGTTTTGTCATCCACATTCTCAGTAAAAAGTTATGGAGCTTTTGTTCACACAAGAAAAACTACCAATCATGTTAATAATAAATTAGTATTTAGAAAAAGGGATGCAAATGTCCCCCACTGTTTAGAGTACCGACTTCAGTTTTAGGCAAATTAGAACACTTTGAGGGAAAATGAGAAAAAGCCTGAAGGGATTTAAAATCATATCATTTGAGGAATAGTTACAAGAAGTAAGAATATTTAACTTGGAAAAGGTGAAACAAAGGATATATAAAAGCCATTATCATGTATCTGAAGGATAGCAATATGTTCTGAATCAACTTAGAATAAGATAATCTGCAGAATAATGAGGAACTGCTCTAAAACATTTTGATTGCATCTTCTAAAATCCAAAGCTATTTAAAGAGACACTCGTCTATTTAGAGTTCGTCTACCAGAAGTGTTCTGAGAATAATGTAGTAGATACCCATTAGATTAACTATACAGCACTGTACTATTTTTCCAAGAATTATCTTTTCACTTCTTCATCCACAAGGCTGCAGGGGACACTGCTGACTTCCTTCTCCATATCCTTAACACGCGGCTTTTGATTGCTTCTGGGGGGACTGAACATACAGATAGTCCAGACACACTTCTGATTCTCGACTATACTTTCTTTCTCAAGGAAGTGGCATGATACTGTCCTTGGGACCTGTGGCACATCACCTTTCTGTTTCTCACTTGGGTTTAAGTTGTAACCAAAATAAGACTACTATACATATCAGTGCAGAAATGAATTGACAGCAAAATTGTGGGATGAAGTAGACAGACAATGACCAATAAGCCTCTAAATTCCCTTCTAATTGATAATTTGTGATTTGTGTGATTCCCTATTTCCAATAAACATTTATCTTTAAAAGTAGTATTTGGGAATTTGATCCATAAAACCCCAAACTTTATCTAAATTGTGTTACCTAAAGTAGACTAAAAGGGAAGAAACAGGATCAGTTCTCCCTCATGTTAAGATGCTGAATTTTTGAAAAGATATTATTTATCATAGGTCATTGAAATGACACAGAAGGAATCTATTATAAGATATTCTAATGATGAACAATGCAGGCCATTAAAAATAACAGAAATGTAACTAATTAGTATTCTAACTATAATTACGGGCATTGACACAATAAAATGAAAACGTCAATATAGTCCATTTATGCATTCTCCAAATGTTAAAAATAAATATATGAAAATGTACCATTAGAATTTGATATATATCAGAGGATTTGTCAGACACATTTTGTATTTTAAATTTTGGGGGACTATCTTTTTTTAATGCAATTTTAATGAGATATGTTCACATACCATTTAATCATCCAAAGTATTCAATCAATGGTTCACAGTACCATCATATGGTTGTGCAGTCATCATCACAATAGATTTTTGAATATTTTCATTACTCCATAAACAATAAAAATAAAAGTAAAAGTAAAAAAGAAAAACCAAGACATCCCATATCTCTATTCCCCCTATTATTTATTTATTTATTGTCTTTATTTTCTTACTCATCTGTCCATATACTAGATAAAGGGAGCATCAGTCACAAGGTTTTCACAATCATATGCCACACCATAAAAGCTATATAGTTATGCAATTATCTTCAAGGATCAAGGCTACTGGATTACACTTCAAAGGTTTAAGGCATTTGCCTGTAACTACTCCAACACACCAAAAACTGTAAAGGCATAACTATATAATGCATACGAATAACCTCCAGAATGACCTCTCAAGTCTACTTGAAATCATTCAGCCACAGACACCTTTGTTTAATTTCTCCTCCCCCTTTCGGTCAAGAAGGCTTTCTCAATCCCACAATGCCAGGGCCAGGCTCATCCCTGGGAGTCAGGTTCCATGTTGCCAGAGAGATTTACAACTGGGGACTATTTTTAATAACTTTTAAATATTTGGAATTCTTGAATTAGTGAATTTAGGTCTTAAGTCAACTATGTTTAGAAAAGCTTTCAGTAGAGCCTTACTACTGGCATACATTTCAAAGGCATTTTTGTACATTTTTATTCATTCATTCATTCATTTATTCATTCCTTTCACCGTCATTTATAGAGAACTACTCTATACAGATTGCTATCCATTAAGATTATTTTAAAAAAATCCAAGATGATTAATAAATGCTTAATGAGATAGTATTATTTATTTACATTTAGGTGCAAAGTACCATAATGGTATATAAAGCATAAATTGTATAGAGACATAATTTTGGCATTTTGAATAGCCTTCATAATTTTATATTTAATCTGAATGAGATATTTATAATATGGCCATAAAATAATTTCTCTTTTTCTTATAAAAATTTCTATAATTCATGAATTTAATGCAATCATAATAAAAATCCCTGTAACTTATTTTGGGGATTATATGAAATGTTTTCAAATTTTGCCTGGAAAAATATACTAGAACTAGAAAAAACTGCTAAGGAATTGTAAGAAGAGAGTTTTAAAAAGCCATAATTTATAGTAGAAAAATTAATGCTTATAATAAAAATCAATAATTTCAACCATACGCTTTCATCACAAGGAGAAACAGGAAGAACAATGGACCAAGACAGAAAGCCAATATATGGTATGCATGGTATATGTGTGACTCTGGTATATAATTAGGCTATAATATTCAACCAATGGGAGTTGCTTTTAAGTCAGATAATAAATAATATAATGAGAAATAAGTTTAAAATCACGCTGACTTGCTATACACCAAAATTGACTCCAGATGAATAAAAAAAGTAAAGGTAAACAAATGAACAAAGAAATAGAAGAAAATATATGTTAATATATAGCTCAATTTTAAATGAAGGAAAGCTTTCTAAGTATGAAATGAATAACAAACAAAGAAAATAGAAAACAGAAGTATAAATTAGATTAAATAAAAATTCAGAAATTTGTATTTCTAAACCAGATAGATAAAGATAAATTAAAAACTAGGAAACTCTCTGCAATGTGGCCATATGTAAAGGCTTAATATTCTTGATATATTGGAAGGAAAGGGTCAGCCATTGGTCTGTGGCCCCTCTACTAGCCCAGGGGTAGGAAAATTTTATTGTAGAAATATTTTAGTCTATTGCATCACTCAGTCTCTGTTACAACAACTGTGACATTGTAATTAGAAAGCTGCTATAGACAATATATAAATTATTGGGCACGGCTGTCTTCCAATAAAACTGTATTAACATAAAATAAATAAAATACAAATAATAAAAATAAAATCTCTATTTACAAAATCAAGCAGTGACAACATTTCTCCTGTGGGTCTTAGTTTGCCAACCCCTTCTCTAAACTCAGATATTCTTAAGCCTTCACCATTCCCTACATCTTTTTTCCAACAATAATTCAAAAAAATGTACACCCTATCCAAGATAAATGAGAGTCTTCTTGAGTTTCCTCTATACTCACTGGGTCCCTGAGCGCTGTTAATGAGTTTTATTATTAATTGGTGATTGTTGAGATACAGTTACATCATGGGATGGAAGCTAGATACCTAATTCTGAAGAAGCCATGGACAAGAAAGGTGAAAAAGAAAGACCAAATAGTCCCAAAGATGATGATTTTCCTGAACTCGAGTTGACATACAGCACCTTTTCTATTAACCATGCAAGTGTGTGGTGTAGCATGATTTGGCAACAGTGGGATCTGTGCCTGGGAATCTTAGAACACATGCTGCAGGGATCCTTATTAAAGATAAGTAAACTTTATGCCAAGTCTCTGAGTTTGACTGTCAACCCAAGTGAAAGACAATGGCTACCAAGAGGAGTTAAATATATGAAGTGGGATGGTTAAGACTGTTTAGAATCAGTAAGAAAAGTATGAAACCTCTAAAAAGAAAATAGTGAGAAGATATGAAAAATCAGCTGACAAAACAGAAACTCACATGAAAAATGAAATAAAAAATGTTTTACCTTATTAGTAATCAAAGAAACACAAATTAAAATGACATCTTACCATTCAATTATCAAATGAGAATTTATTTTTAAGTGATACTTTATATTGGTGGAAGTATAAGGAAATAGAGCCCCACAGACTTCTAGTGGAGTTTACACTGGAAAATTTGAAAGAAATTAAGCAACATGAAATGCCATAAAAGATACTTCTATGAGCTATACTCCTACTTCTAGGAATTTATGTACAGAATTAGTCATAGAAAATATAAATATATACGCAAATAGTAAGTATAGCATGATTTGTAACAGCAAAACATTTAAAAAGTCTAAACATCAAAAATAAGTTATTAGCTATATAAATTTTGGTGAATCCATATTTAGCAAACATTGATTATTGCCTACCCAATATCCATTCCTAGTTCTTTCTTACAAATTGAATCCTGATATTACTCAAGGGGTAACATGACCAATTTAAGACCTGCCTCTCTGAATTCCTTTACACCTAGAGGAGACCACGTAAGACATATCTGGCTGGTGAAAAATAATCCAAATGTTTCTGAAAAGCTTTACTTCCCTTAGGTATCATAAATTCCTATTTTCCTTTTATTTCTTTCTGCCTGAAAAATGTATTTCTCTATAGCAGCACTAGATGCTGGAAAGTAAGGAGCAATGTCTTCAAATCTCTGAAGAAAAAATATGAACAAGCTAGAATTCTATATCTAGACAATTTACTAATCATGAAGAAAATTTTATATCTGCAAGAATTCTAAAAATATTGCTACTCTATATCCTTTCTGAGAGGGCATGTTTTAGAAAAATAAGATATCAAACCAAGAAAGAAAGAAATGGGATTCAGGAAAGAGGGAGAGCAGCATATGGTAATTTTAGAATTCAGAAACTTAAGGAGACTAGATTGGAACAGGAGAGTCTGGTCCACAGAAAAAAGAAAAAAAGCAAAGCTCACAGAATCTTTGGAATAACGTGTGGGGAAAGTATATAAATATAAAAGGTCAGATGAAATACATAAAAAAAACATTAGTTAAATTAAAAGTAAAGTTTTTTAAGGAGAATTGTAAAGTACATGTAAAACAAACAACTTTAAGACAGAGGAAACATAATCATCGTTCAACACTTGTGTCAGCAATGAATAATATTTACATAGACATAGAAATGTAACACAATTGAGAATTAGCTCCTAAAAAATATAACAGGAGGTCAATTGAAAATATCTAAGTCAGAGAAAAAAATTAAAGTGTAAGTATATTATTTAGATGTAGGGTTTGAAAAATCTAACAAATTGTGTCATGGATTGAAGGCATATATATGCCAGAAGAACATGTTCTTAAAACCTAATCCATTACTGAGAATGTAAACCCATTGTAAGTAGGACCTTTTGATGAGGTTACTTCAGTTAAGGTATGACCCGCCTCATTTAGGAGGGATCTTAATCCTTTTACTGAAGTCCTTTATAAATGGAAGGAAATTCAGATACAGAGAAATAACATCACAGAAGCAAAAAGGTGATAGCCACAAAACCTGTTAGAAAGGGAGAGACCAGCACAAGCTTCCTTGCCATGTATAAGAGGAGACAAGAATGCTGGCAGCCAATCTTTGGGAAAAAACAAAACAAAACATTACCTTGATGATGCTTTGATTTGGATATTTTCCTGTACTCTATCACGAGTGAATAAATTTCCCCTGTTTAAGCTGAATCATTTCATGGTATTTGTTTTAAGCAGCCTAGGAAACAAAAACAGATTTGATACCAAGAGAGT